>JACEFZ010027516.1:0-82500 GCA_014155875.1 Cepaea nemoralis | reverse complement strand
TTGCACATCCTTCCTAGCTTGCCTTAGCTCACTCAGAGTGTTACGCGTTGGTCTTTCCTTGTTTCTTAAGAGAGCTTTCTTCTTCTTATCAATCAAGGGCTGCAGAGTCTCGCTGTTGGCCGCAATACATACATACGCATACATACATACATACATACATACATACATACATACATACATACCTACCTACCTACCTACCTACCTACCTCCCTCCCTCCCTGCCTGCCTGCCTGCCTGCATACCTACATACATACCTACCTACCTACCTACCTGCCTGCCTGCCTGCCTGCCTACCTACCTACATACATACATACATACATACATACATACATACATACATACCTACCTACCTACCTACCTACCTACATACATACATACATACATACATACCTACCTACCTACATACCTACCTACCTACCTCCCTGCCTGCCTGCCTGCCTGCCTGCCTGCCTGCCTACATACCTACCTACCTACCTACCTACCTGCCTGCCTGCCTGCCTGCCTGCCTGCCTGCCTGCCTGTCTGCCTGCCTGCCTGCCTACATACATACATACATACATACATACATACATACATACATACCTACCTACCTACCTACCTACCTACATACATACATACATACATACGTACATACGTACATACGTACATACGTACATACGTACATACGTACATACGTACATACATACATACATACATACATACATACATACATACATACATACATACATACATACATACATATATACATACATACATACATACATACATACATACATACATGTAACCCACATCCTCACATATACACTCGTTCACATATACACATACACAAGTACATCTACACATACAAGGGGCTTCTCATATTCTTTAGCCTGACCATGAAGGAATTTTCGGAGAATATTGAAATTTGGCACAGTTCTTGTTCCTTCTCAATGTAGCCACCATCTTTATTTATGCATTTCTGCCATCTTTGTGCGACCTTGAAAAGACCTTTCGAATTAAACAACCTATTTTTCGAACTAAACCAGCTATCACAAGCCAGTATGACATCTTTGTCACTGTCAAGACGATTTCCTTTCAGCTATTTTTACGATTTGGTGAATCCAAGTCTCATCTACCGTCCCCATGGTCTTTTACATGTTTTTTCGATCGCCACATGTTGAGCAACTGGCCACAGCAATCAACCCGTGTTTGTTTCTCTTCAAATGTCAGCAGGCGCGGGGCACACACTTTTCTCATGTTCAGTCTGTTGTGTAAATTTCTAAAACCTGTACTCTTACTCAGTTTTGCTGAACCCGATATCTCTGCAATTTTAATTTTCCTATCCTGGTCTATGATTTTCTTCACTTTTGCAGCACTTGCATCATTGCACTCTGAGGACGGTCGTCCTGGTCTTGGCAGATCTGCAACTTGGGAACGGCCACACTTAAACTGCAAATACCAATATTTTATAGATGCATACGAAGGACGGACTTCCTCAAACACTGGCCCCATCTCCCTGTGTATTTCTGTAGGCGTTTTACCCTGTAACATCAAGAATTTTATCACAGTCCTGGCGTCTGATTTCTCCATTGTTTTGACAAACCGTTGGATTACAGATATGGTCAATAGGATGTATTGTGCTATGCACCATATCCATATCGGCAAAACCAGTTTAGGTGGGACATTCATAATTCATATGTCCATTAAAAATTGAATGAGCTATGCATTTGCCAAATTTCAATTTTCTCCGCCTACTCCTTCATGGTCAGGCTAAAGACTTATGAGAAGCCCCTTGTATAAGGGTATATGTAATCTATAGACGAACAATAAGATAAGAGCACATCTCACCGTAAACTTCCAAAATGTAAGTAGATCGTCTATGCCTACTAAGACAACTGAACTCTGTTTCATTGATTCTCACGCTGGTGATCCATAGGTAGCCTATCGAAGCCATCTGACATTGTCTCAACCTCTCCACGATACAATTGAGGCATATAGTCCACACAGCTGCTGTTACCGAAAGTGCAGCTTGTCACATTGATAAAACCATTGCCACCTCTTAGTTCCCACAGCACACTTTGTTCGTACGTTTCAAAACCACAAGCAATGACAGTTTTCCTTCCCTTTTCTCTTATTACCGTACACACCTGACGAGAAACATATTTTACCAAGATGAAATGTATAATATAGAATATATGGTGGACAATAACGTACAAGCAATAACTATCAATTAAGGGCGAATACGATTAACGATATATATATATCATCATCATCATCATCATCATCATCATCAAGTGTCCTGCCAGCTGGCCTAGGCGTTTATGGCTCTCCACAGATCTCGGTCTTTGGTGTTCTGGATCAGCTCTGCTTATAATTTTCCTCCGTGCCGCCGTCTCAATCCATCTAGCATTATTTATCTTGCTCTGCCACTGTCTCTATTCCCCTCGATCTTTCCAGTTGTTACGATGTTCTCTAGTACCTCTCTTCTTATCACATGACCGAAGAAAGCTGTTTGTCTCTTTTTTATTGTTGCATATAATGTTCTAGCTTCATTAGCCTGTTTCAGGCGCAGTCATTAGTTAGTTTCTTTGGCAGTCCAAGGAATTCGCAACATATATGAGATGCTAGATAGAACATGTGCTTGTGTGTGGATGTGAAGCGTGGTCAATGAGCAGACAAGGTGAAAAACATCTGATGGCTGGTGAAATGTCGTTTCTAAGTAAAATGCAAAGAATACCATCGACAGACAGGGGGGGGGGGGGGGGAGGGGGGGGGAAGGATCAAGGTCTACAAGGAACAAATGAAAACCTTAAACTGATTATATAAAATAGATGTAGACAGTCACATCATTTGGGCTCGTTATGAGAAGATAAATTGGAGAACTATGTGACAACTGGCAAGATTTATTGGAGGAGAAAAAGGGGAAGGCAGAGAAGTAAATATCCTGGATGGCTTGGCCACGTGGTTATGGTCGAGACAAGAACACACAAACTGATCCCCGACTCTGGTGATCGTGTGGAATTACGAAATATGACCTCCAAGACTTATCGGCATGGCATATGATGGTGATGATGTAGGATCCTTTCACGCACCTTAAAGCGTATTAGGCCTACGGTTCCAGACCGAATATTTGTATAGGCCGATTGGCACTCCGTGAATGATGTAATCAGTACTATAATGCCACCGTTACTTCATTATATATTTATTGGTACCTAGTTTAGACTAGGAATACTTGTCAATGAAAAAAAAAAATATCCGAACCCACCCCAATGAGGATCGAACATTTGATCACCTGTCACTACCAGTTACACAATATAATCCCTGTAAAGCGGAGTGTTGTCTGAAGCCTCTGACACGCTTTTCTCTGTAATCTCAGTTCGTTGTGAAGTTCTGATGTTCTATGTATTATTTCTCACGATAGTTTGGTATTGCTTTCTTTCAAAATAGTCCCGGTGTGGGGAGAGTTGTGCTAACCGTATGTCTATAATAGTATCATGTAACTAGAACATCTAAAGCGGTGACCAGTTCTTATACACTTGTCAGCAATATATCCCATCATCTGTCTGTCATATCAAGATGTTCTCATGTTAAATCATCATCGAATAGGGGGAAGGGTGTTGAGGATGGAGCTGTGTCCTTTACTCTTGCCCTTGGACATATTTAAACTATAAATGCGGTGCCAGAGCTTTCCGGCGCCATCACTGCTTAACCATACCTCCAATGTCCAAATTGGGAGTTTTAAAATCGAGGAACACCAACAGCCCACTATATTGTCTGCCGTCTGGTGTCTTAAACTATATATTTCTTTCGCATGGATTTCTTGCAATAAACTAAAAATAAAATACCAAATTTTAGTTATGAACGGAGTTATTTCCATATTATGTATGTCCAGTGCACTCCGTGGGCTATATCGGAAATCTACATGGGTTGAAATACAATAGATCCGTTTACATTGCACCATGCATGAACATTATGAGACTGACATAATGGCAACAATAATACCAATCACATTGTAGCATACCTGGAAATAATGAGGCTCATATACTGGCAAAGGAAGATGAAAATGTGGTTTCTGAGACTATTTTTCTTTTTTTTTAGCATATCCTTTACAGGACTTAGCTGTCAACACCAGCATCTTTCAGCTGTTTGTTGATCTCTTGGCAAGATTACGCTCAGTAGTTTGCCATTGCTTTCTGAGCGGCCGGCTCAGTATCCCGCAAGTCACGAGCGGGGGTCGAACCGCCTCAGCTCTCGCTCCGCTACGAGACTCTGCGTGATAAACGGGATTACAGAGAGAAAGTGTTGTAACCCCACAGCCAGAGAGACCGGCTTCTGAGACTATGGAAAGCATATTATAGTCGTACAGAAAACGAATAATGAAGTTATAAAGAAATATTGCAATATACCTGGAAATGATGAGGCTGATATACTGGCAAAGGAAGATGAAATAATACCTCTGCCTAATATAGACATGACTCAATTATGAGGGCAAGAGACTTATAGAAAACAATTATAGAACCAAGTGAGAATCAGAAAGATTATACTTAATAACAACTCCACCGAAGAGAACAAGTAGCAACTTTCTGATTCTGGACAGAAACAACAGGCTAAATTATCAAATGTTTAATAAAATAACAATAGGGGATACTAATGGATAATTGTTGCATAAAAGTTAGTGAAGTGATGTATTGAATACATATTGTTATATGCATGTTAGTTAGTTAGTCTTTCCTCTTGAGCCTCAGACGGCGCTTAGGGCAGAAGTCATGGCTCTCCGTGTCTGGCGGTTCGCTGCTACCTGTTATATATCTTGGATGTTCACTTGGCCGTTGAATGAGCCTTCTCTGATGATGGTTCTACGCAGGGTCTCTCTTGGTCTTACCCGTTTTCTTTTCCCTTCTGGTGACCATAAGAGGGCTTGGTTGAGGAGTCTTGTCTTGTCCATTCTGAGTACATGGACCGATGTAGTTCCAACGGTGTTTTCTTATAAAATTAGATACAATACCTTGCTTAGTCTCTTATCTTATTTACGTATTGGTTCTGAAATCTGTCCAGTGGAGGTTTAGAATTCTTCTAAGACATTTGTTCTCAAAATTGTCTAATTTTTTTTATCTAAAGCTACCGTTGATGTCCAACTCTCATATCCATACGTTAGCACTGGAATCACACAAGAGTTGAAGATTTTAAGTTTCGTATGTTTACTGAGTGTCTTTGACTTCCAGATGTTTGACAGTTTATTGAAGGTACCAGATGCCAGTGCGATTCTAGATAATATTTCTGGCGTTGAGTCCCCTGTAGATGTCATTTTGCTTCCTAGGTATGTAAAGCTGTTGACTTTTTCAAGAAAATGGTTGTTTTAATTTGGTGTCGTCTGAACTGTTAGTAAGATCAATAGTTTTGTTTTTGCAGCATTAATTTGGAGACCAATTTGTCCAGAAACATTTTGGAGATGGTTTATTTCTCTTTGGCATCTGGGTATGTTGAACTTAAAAGCACTATGTCGTCGGCAAAGTCCAAGTCTTCTAGAATTTTGTCAGCCCAATGGATACCCCTATTTGTGTTGTTTGTGCATTTGCGCATGACCCAATCGATAGCTATTCTAAAGAAACATGTGAAAAATAAACAGTCACGAAGAGAAACAACTACTGGTATATGAAAGGTGATTTCGCAGACTATAATAAGAATACCATTGACGAACATAATACTAATGAGGAAGTCCTGAAGAAACAAATGAAAACTGTAACTTGGCGAAGGAATTCAAGATATTTTTTTGGCATGTCATATGAAGAAATGCACTGAACAACTTAGCGAAAGCTATCAAACTTAATTAGAAAGAAGCAAAGGGAAGGCAAGAAGATAAATGCCTAGCTGGCATGACCACATGGCGTGATCGAGATATTAACACAGACCTCACGCGTAACTGGTGATCGTGTGAAATAGCGAACTATGACCGCCCACTCTTATCGGCATGGCACATGATGGTGACGATACGTTCCTAGGCATCCGGGGTATACTTGAAACTAACTAATCCTATAGATAACTAATTTTCCAGGACAAATCGAGGCAGGTTCTATGCGTGCATTTGTTGCAGCTCTAGAACACAACCATAACGATTCGACAACATCCTCTTCACCAGCAATTGTTTGTAAAAATGTAAACAAGTAACATTGCTGAGGCTCACAGAAGATACTTACACGTACATGTCGCCAAAATCAAAAACAGACAACCATTTCTCAACCACTGTGAATACCGAGCCATATTCGTTATAGTTCTGGTTTGTATCTATTGTCAGAAAGACTAGAAACGTCATGCATTGGCAACCGATGCTGAAGTCTCCAGAGAGCAGAATTACGCAAATCGTAAACCACTTACATACAGTTTACAAAAGAAATTAGATACGCTTAAGTGGATTGACATTCTTTGATAAGATACAATACTCACAATTGCTTCTAGCTATCTAATTTGTGGATCTGTGTCTACTTGATATAACTTCCTGCGTGTTAGCGAGACTATTTTTGTAGTTACATAATTAAATGTGGTGTTACTTATATTATTGCCCGTTTTCAGCTATTAAGGCTGTGTGCGTACATCTTTCTCTGTCCACTTCTGCCTCTCTTGTCTAGTGTTATTATTCACACGGCTAGTGTCTTTAATCCAGATCGTATGTTTATATGGTTAATAAATTCCAGCTATCTTTTTTTTAATCATAATATTCATGCGTGTTCATTTATCGCCTACGCCTGCTTACTGCGCAGTGGTCATGTATGCACATTTTAATTGATGCAAACATTTATAAAATTGATGTTGTCTCTAATGGTTAAATAACTATCAGTTCAGTTCAGTTCAGTCGTTGGATCAACATCACGGCACACGGGTTTAATCCATAAGTGCTCCGTTTTCCTCCCAACTCAAACTTGAGTCTGGAGAAACTTAGTTCAATGCACGAACTGCGTAGCATCGGCGAGGATCCTGAAATACTTTGGGTAGATTTTAACTCGAAATTTTGCCCCGGCAGCGCCTTTAGGCTACTCTTTTCGATTTCCAACTGCCAAAGGATATTTTACGTGCGCAACAATACACACGGGCGTCCGATCTCACTACCCAGAGACCAGGGGAAATTTTATTACTGGAAGTCCACGCGGAGTTTTGAAATAAATCCCGATCCTCACCGGGGCCTGAACCCGGTACCTCCAGCACTCGAGGCGGACACCATACCTGGAGACCACTCAGATAACTATCAATTAACTTAACTGGGCGCCAGGGAATATCCTGAAAAATAAAGGTGCCCGGTGTGAAATTGACCATATCGCGAGTGCCGATTGGTCTATAAAAATATGAGCTTACACCATATACTCAGTACACACCACATGCTCCTTTTGTTGTTTAAGAATAATTGTAACACTCTCAGACCTGGTTTTCCCCTCTTCCAGCAGCGTGTTTGTTTATCTCAGTTAAAAACAAACACAACAGTTGTATTACATTAGAATACTCCCTACCATAGCAAATATAATGCCATGCAGATAATATATTTTGTATAACAATAGCGACTTTTTTTTTTTTTTTACAAATGAGAATCAAATTATTAACAAAGAAACCAGAAACATGAGTTGAGAACTATCCGTCAATATCAAGAAAACAGAAACAATGGTTGTATCCAGAAAAAGTACCAATATTGTGATATAACACTACTATAATTTAAATACCCTGGATGGAGTAATCATAATATCAAACAGAATATACGTGACACAGATTAATAGTACAGTTGAATCAAAGACTGATTTTTGTTCTCTCCAGAAAATGAACAATATCTGATGCAGTAAGTCACTAAGATTGGATGAGAGAGCAATGAAGAGTTAGATATAACCTGTTTTCTGTTTCACAGTCTTGGCACATGAACGACACAAATAAGAAGAGATTAAAGTTAACCATAATGTGGTTAATTAGATGGGTGCTGTGAATACCTTGGGAGTGTCCGAGTAAGTAACAACGGTGACCTGGGTGAGGGTAATGAAAGCAGAACATTATATACTACTGCCACCAGAAAAATACAAATATCGTTCATTATTCAAATGGTGATACGAGTAGCGTTGGGACGACTGGAAGGATAAGCAATAGAAAAGACTGAGATAGAAAAAGACACATGATGCTGGAGAGACTGAGACAGATCAAGACACCAGATGATGAATGGACTGAGACAGATCAAGACACCAGATGCTGGATGGACTGAGACAGACCTAGACACACGGTGCTGGATGGACTGAGACAGACCTAGACACACGATGCTGGATGGACTGAGACAGACCTAGACACACGATGCTGGATGGACTGAGACAGATCAAGACACCAGATGTTGGATGGACTGAGACAGACCTAAACACACGATGCTGGATGGACTGAGACAGACCTAGACACTCGATGCTGGATGGACTGAGACAGACCTAGACACACGGTGGTCAATGGACTGAGACAGACCTAGACACACGATGCTGGATGGACTGAGACAGATCAAGACACCAGATGTTGGATGGACTGAGACAGATCAAGACACCAGATGTTGGATGGACTGAGACAGACTTAGACACACGATGCTGGGTGGACTGAGACAGACCTAGACATACGATGCTGGTTGGACTGAGACAGTCCTAGACACACGATGCTGGATGGACTGAGACAGACCTAGACATACGGTGCTGGATGGACTGAGACAGATCAAGACACCAGATGTTGGATGGACTGAGACAGACTTAGACACACGGTGCTGGATGGACTGAGACAGACCTAGACACACGGTGATGGATGGACTGAGACAGACCTAGACACACGGTGCTGGAAGGACTGAGACAGACCAGACACACGGTGCTGGATGGACTGAGACAAACCTTGACACACGGTGCTGGATAGACTGAGACAGACCTAGACACACGGTGCTGGATGGACTGAGGCAGACCTTGACACACGGTGCTAGATGGACTGAGACAGACCAATACACCAGATGCTGGATGGATTAAGACAGACCAAGACACATGATGCTGGATGGACTAAGACAGACCAAGACACATGATGCTGGGTTGATTAAGGCGGTGATATGATGGAATATAAATATTATAATACATTCAGAACATTAAGGACCGTGATTTGTGAAGATGCATTAACGCCTATGCCTAATGACAGTACACAGGTAGAAGTTGATGATGATGATGATATTTGATTGTTTGCGCTTGCACTTGTTGAGATCGAGCGTAGCCTACATACACACGCGATTACTAGGCCTACTAGTAGTAGCTGCCAATACCAGTAATACTTGTGTGTGCACTAGACTGATTTTGCCTTAGAGCTAGCTATCTCTCTTACCAAATGTCCCCTGTCATGAGGAAAACCTTCTCCCGCATTAGAGAATTGTAATGTACGTCCCAAAGTCAAGGATGGCAAGTCAACATTAAATTCACGCCAATTCACGAATGATGATGATGATGATGATGATGATGATGATGATGATGATGATGATGATGACGACGACGACGACGACGACGATGATGATGATGATGATGATGATGATGATGATGATGATGATGATGATGACGACGATGATGATGATGATGATGATGATGATGATGATGATGATGATGACGACGACGACGACGACGATGATGATGATGATGATGATGATGATGATGATGATGATGATGATGATGATGATGATGATGACGACGATGATGATGATGATGATGATGATGATGATGATGATGATGATGATGATGATGATGATGATGATGATGATGATGATGATGAACAGAAAGAGCATGCGTGGTGTTCCACACGTTTGCCTTACAAACAAGGAAGAATTAAGTACGTAATTTTCTTTTAATAAGATTTACAATATAATATTTGTAGCAAAGGGCGTATTTAAGTGGGTAATTCGTTTTACAGACAGATTATAGATAGATATATTGACGTTTCTTAAAGTAATCTCTGCCATCATATGATGTGCATCATTGTATCATAGGCCATTGTCCTAAACATCTTGACAACTTAGCTAGTAAAGTGAATTGTTGTACAGTGTGAGTCACGCATACGTATCTCAAGAAGAGGATAAATAAGAATAACAAAGTGACTGCACTTTAACTCATCCAATCATGAATTAAGTTGAGTTAAGTTGAGTCAAGAACCGACATTACAGCACTCGGGACATTTTCATGTGTGATGCATTCTCATCTTCAACACCCAGCGAAGAGTGAAAATACTAATGGTACAGTTGCAGTCGGATTATGTTTCTGTCTCGTCTTTTGTGGCATTAATGATTGTCGGCCAGATTCTCTAGTCACCCTCTGAAGCATCATTCTCTCAAGGCATCTGTTTTTCCATACTTTCAAGTAGCAGGTCAGGCGTAATGACGCAAAGTAGAAGTATCAGAGAATCCTGAAACCCAAACGTTGAAGACACTAAGGAGCTGACGTAGAAGGACAGTGAACTTCACGAAAATTGTCATCAACAACAACAGACAGACTTGGGATTCACAAGAGAGAATCAGCATATGTCGATCTGAGGAGACAAGATTGGCTATACACTGGCACAACATCGCACTGATGGCTGAGTCAATACACTGAATGGACCAGTTAATGTGTGGAGACACCATTCATCTGAGCCAGGAATAAGGATGGAGGCAAATGCAGAAACTCAATATCAGAAAACGACAGGAAGGTGACATTAAGGATAACTGGCAGAGAACGGTCGCCGTGTCGACGGGCAAAGACATTATTTATAATTTTAAGCTGAACTGGCTTCTGACATCATGTTTGGATAGTTAGTTAGTTAGTTAGTTAGTCGACAGATCATCCTCGTTGCACATCGAACCATTCAGTCCATAAGTGCTCGGATCCCCTCCTCAGCAAATCCCGCAGCGTGTAGCGGCTAACGACGCCAGTTCTGTGTTGGTTTATCAATCTTCTTTGGCTTCCTGCGTAGTGTTCTTGTTTGGCCACCCCTCTTTTAATTTGCTGCTCCTGCAGTCTGGCCATTGTTGTAGATTCACAGTCATCACTTGGTTCTCGCAAAAGTCTCACTTCTCGTAGAGTATTCAGAATGTCAGCCTGGTCCATGGCGCTTCCGCCCTCCACAGTAGCCTCACCTGCGAGCTTGTCAGCCCGCTCATTTCCTTGTACTCCCGCATGAGCTGGCACGAAGATGAAACTAATCTTTGCCAGCCGAGACCGCTTCAGAGGCAGCAACCATTCTCTTCGGATTGACCCCTCCTCTATCCTCTTGATCATGTTCATTGAGTCGCTAAGGAAACAAGCCCTAGTGAATGTCTGTGTCTCGAGCCATGTTATTGCTTTACTTACTGCCATGACTTCCATGGTCAGGCTACTTGTGGTTTCAGTGAAAGCACCAGAGTCCTCCTTCACAATTCTCCCTCCGGCCCGAGCTGTAAAGGCCCATGAGCTTCTCACATGTCGGACGACCGACCCATCTGTGTAGATGACCGCGTCACCGTCTAGCGAATTCTCGAAAATCAACGCTTGTACTTCAGCCTCCACAGCAGCCGGATTTTCTTGTCTGCATTTTCTATCTAGTTGGATGCAAACTGAAAAGGATGTGCAGAAGTCTGTTGGCACTTGCACCCACTCCTCGCCAGGTTCTAAGTCCTCAAGTGAACACACCTGTTGAAGAATGTCTTCGGCTTGACCCATCCACGACCGTCCTCTTTTTAACCTGCTGCCCTTCACCTTCCTAATTTCACTATGTTTGGATATAAACGTAATACTGTCCCGCCTGGCCATAACAGGCACAGTATTTTTATTCTATGTTCATGCTAATTGAGATGTTTCCCCAAGCCTGCATGCTGGCGAATTAAATATTGTCTTAAACGCCATCGTCTACCAGCTTCGACTTGTTTTTTCAGTTTCAGTTGGGGCTTCCAGAGCCTGTCATTTGATGTTAATCTCCTAGCGAGTCGTTCTGTTCTCACATTCAGTTGCAGCATTAATGTTTATCTCAAGACATCGTTTGACACACACTATACACATGAAACCACAGGGCCCTGATCATACCCGCCTTACCGCACACAGATAACCCACACAGCGGTGCAGACCCACTCATTTTCTCCGGCTGCTTGTTTCCCAGCACACCAGCAAGCCCTGGGGAAAAGATTCAACGGATGTTCCCTATCTTTGATATTTTAATTGAAGCATGCCATACTACACGAAGCTTACCTGTCATCACCCTTCTTGGCCTGCTCTTTGAGTTCGTTAAAATTACGCCACGTGTGGTCTGTGTGTCCTCCAGACAGTGGATCGCCGCAGTGACTCTTCCGATCTATATTCTCAGACTAGGTCTTGTGGTATCATATGCTAGGATCTCCTGCATTAAACACTGTCCATTAATCTTAGGTATGAACTTCTGGGCATAGTATCTTTTGCTCTTTTGCACAGCTGTGACTCAATCTGGAACTGTTCGTGTACTAGCAGGGCAAACCGTCCCCTTCTCGCTTCCGCTCTGCCCTTTCTAATTACCGTGAACCCATGACATCTATACTTTTGGTTTGGTTTCAGGTGGGTTTCCTACAGGGCATATATGCAGTTCTTGCTCCCCAGTTGTTTCATGATGTCTGGGAGGTGGGCCTTGATGCCTATGAAGTTCCACTGTATTATTTTCATGTTTATATTATCCAATTTAGTTCTACTGTTGTTGCTGTCTGTCCATGTCTCTGGTTGACCTTCACTCCTTATCTTTCCGAGCCTGTGCTAGTTTCGTTGTCGTTGTAGCTGTTTCCTTCCTCTACTGTTAGTAATCGTTCACTCTGCCAGTATGTCTCTGCGCCCCACTTGTGTACTCCGCTTTGGCGAGCTATCTAAGTATTACACATCACTGTCATTTCTTTCCGGAGTGTTTCTATTTTGCTGTCCATTTTTCTCAGCTGTCTCTTTTTGGGGATCAAAGTGGTGGTCTAGATATTGTCAACAACTAATGTTTCAGGCATCACCGGATTACTTCTCCCACACCACACAAGAAACTTGCAAGTCGTGTGAGAGGAAATGAATGATACATTTTATTGCCGTTGGCTCTTTACAATTACAAAACAGTCGCTATCAAATCACACACAAAGCCACAGAATTGCCTATCACTAGTTTCCTAACCCTATTGCTAATCTCTATCTATTTGGCTACACAAAACTCCTATCAACACTAAACGATCTGCTCTCTACGAAGTCAGTCCCCAGTCTGACTTTCCTACTCGCGTGGCTACACAGCACGCGGAAGGACCTTGATGCGTCCTTCGGCTTTTTGCGTGCCGTTACATTCAGCACGCTTATATTAGCTGTCTCCTATTGAGTGGCAATCGTGGCTATCACGTAGGCGTGATTCTGTCGTGACCAGAGTGCTAACTATCTGGTCGACGTCTCCGTGTCTCATGAGAGAACTAGTTAATAGTCCCTCATTCTATCACCTACCCTGCCCTTATATCGGGGCACTGTATTACCTCTAATCTACTTGAGGTTGACCACTCTTCCCGGTGGTCTTCTATCTTGAGGCAGACCTCCGGCCTCTATGTTTCAGTCTTTGACACACACCCTCCCCTCCTGTGTTGCGTCATCAACTTTGACTCATTGGTTGTGATGCAAGAGGTTTCTAAAAAATTAGTGTATCTAATTTTTGTCAAAGACTGCTGATAACCTGGCTTTGGGTAACTCAATAGACTTCTACTGACTATTGTCACAATGTAATATCACTTTACTTGGCTACTGGCAATCGCCACAAACTTGTCTGGTTGGCGTGAGCCCTCTTCTCAATCGCAATATTATATTAATTAGAGGTATGTCTGAACCGGACCGTTGTCTTATAAGACCTGCCCTCAAATAGTATATTAACTCACTACCCATACAAAGTTGACTTTCTTAGGGTCAACACATGAATTGCTTCATGTCCCCCATATAATACTAAACAACCATTACACAAGCTGTGTGCGACAGGCTTTACCTATTTCGCTTCCGCGTGTAGAGTTATCTTTCACTGTTACGTGAGTGTTTCGTCGTCTATTATGTCCCCTGACCCGGAGTTATCTCACTTTAATCTACAAAAAATGTTGCAATTTATATGTTTGTTTTCCTGGATGTTTGCGTGTTTGGATCTAACTAATAGTATAATCTAACTTCTAACATGTGTATCTAACTATCATGTGTATGTAAGTTAGTTTTCAAGTGCCATAAGTCGGTTAAATGTGGCCACAAACAAGTGTATAACACTAATTCGTGACTACGTTTCCGTTTTATGAGACTTAAAATACTTTCTCTAAAATCTATACTAAACTACACACAACACATTCACGACAACACATTTTCAACATCGAAAACAAACATTTGACGTAGACAAAAATAAAAAGTCGCGTTGAGCGGCAGAAAAAATCCGCTGCCTGATCTCACTCTCTCTTGTATAATTTACATTTGCTCTCCCTTTCACACTTCTGTCACACATCTTTTACCCTTACTTCTGTCACACATCTTTTACCCTCACAATTATTTAAAAACCTTGGAGTGACACTGTACAAGTTTGGCTCAGTTTGACAAAGTTGAGTTAATGACTGTGCGTAAATTGCTGCACTTATGCCAATAGGTAATTTCTCTCATTGACTTATAAACAACTCGTTATGCTTTGAACAATGTGACGAATGATTAAGCGACTCCAAATGAAAACGATACTCACTCTTTTAATTCAAGTCGAGCGGAACAAATAATAGCGTACAGTTATCGGGTGATATTAAACTGCCCCCGAGATGTAGGAGCGGCGTTTAATTAATAAATGTTTCACACGAAAACTCCCTGCCTTGCCCCAATGTCCTCTTTGAGGTGCAAACTTGCCATTTCACAGTTCAGAGTTGCAGCGCGTCTAGGGTTTTCGAGTCCTGTCTTAAGTATCCATTTGCCAATCGATCTTTCCTCCTGAATTCTATTCGCCTAAGCACGGAATCAGTCGCATACAGCGCTTCACACACGGCTCTCTGGAAGACACGTCCTTTCCTTTCGAATCACACACACAGAAAGTCCTTTGTTGTTCTGTGACGCTACATTCGTTTTTAATGGTATCTTCCTTTCCTATTTGTCCATTTTTGTGCAGAACTGGGAAAATCCCATTCATGACTTTTGTGGAGTGTACCGTCATATGGCATAATGCCCCCTCCTAGATAAAAAAAAAATGTTTTCATTTTTTTTCCTATGGATATATGTAGTACTTTGCAAATATATGCATTAACCTTTAACAACGAAACCTGGAAAATTCCTAGTCTCTCCCTTTATCTACTCTCAAAAAAAAATAATACTGTCATATGACGGGCACGCCCACCTGTCTAATACCCCATTAAACGTCGTGTGGCTGATCATGGTAGATCATACCAACTAATAACCATATTAGTCCCTACCTTGTCTTAATAGACAAGTGTGTCCTCACTCTTGGTAATACCATAAGTTTTGGACGAGAGTACTAATGGGTTTCCCAGTATTCCATGTTGGTCGTTGTTGTTGTTCCTCTATATAATCCATGTATATTTATATGTTGGTAGGGTAGACGTAACTATCCATGTCTTGCGAGACTTTATGGAGCCATTTGCTATGTACGACTGTCCAATACGTGTGTGTATATCTTTAAACCATCAGTCGATTCCGTAGATGTTAATGGATCGATTGGCAAAATATTTTCCCAAAATTAATTCAACTAAAACCCACTCACTCCATCACAATGAACAATTGAATAATAAATTATCAATATACATATTCTAAAGTACTGACTTATCTACGTAACTTATTAATATAACAAATTAACTCAAACTAATTAACTAAGTAATTCTAATTAACTAAGAAATTGTTCAATTGGAATTAACCAATAAGATTACACAACACAATCTACAAATACTTGACCGCAGTTTTCCACGTAAAATAATGACGGTCAAACATCCATCCAATGTGCAGGACATATTATTGGACCATTGCATCCGTGTATATGTCTCTGTCAATAAATGTAAATTAACCACACATGTATCTATTTGATTATACTATGTATTACTAACAGTATTAATTTAAAGTCACCGATTGTATCAACATTGTTTATTAATTAGGTGCTATTTGATTGACTTTTTTAAAATCTTGCAGACATAGAGTTGTAAAGAATCCTATATAAATTTAGTAATGTTCTCTATTATAGACATAATTATCAAAGAATAGAGAATCAAACTATTTTTAAGATGAATTATAGAACTATTAGATAATGTGAACAATTCTGACAAGTGATATCTGGCATAACCAAGTAATCAGACCTAAGACCCTAATGTGTCTGTAGTGTATTATGTGTTGATATGAACCTAACACTTTCATCCCATTTTATTTTTCTTTATTTATTTCTTTCATTCTATTTCTTTCTTCTATACTTATGGTGTTTCTGTACTGTATGCCTGCTAATATTTGTACTTTTCAACTTTGTTGAATTGAACACTGTCATACTTTTCACTTGTATATATATTGACAATAGAGTATGTTTGATTACTTTACAGCAGACAAACGCCAAGTAAATACAGTATGCATTAATCAATGCATTTTGTTTATTGTAAATTTGTTTGTTATTATTGACTTGTGTGTAAATTTCCTTGAGTGATTGAATGACTGTATTTTTATTCACAATATCATCAATATATGCTTTTGTTTGTGAGGATGTGTTCCTGACTATGGATGTTACCTGAGATAAGGTCAATTTCAGCCATATCAAAATGTTTGTAATAAATATGGTTACAATATCCCATGTCGTCTGTTGTTTGTAACCATTATGTTTAACTTTTGTTATCTTCTTGTGTGCTACTCTGTTGTTATTAACAGTCGGTTGAACTTTTGATGAATGTGTAATTCCATCTTCTTGTGATACTTGGGTTTGTGATTCTGTGCTGTATCACATCAAGTTTGCGTTCTCCAGTTTGAACGTAATCTTTAACATCAGTGATGTTACCAATTATCAACCCAGCACATGGGTTTGGTAGTACTGCTGCGCATACTTTACCTTCATAATATGGGCATTTTATGCTGACCCATGCGGTTTTGTACATTTCTATTGTACCACCAAATGTTCTGCACTCAATACTTTTACCTGTATAATTACTTTCTTTTATGAGTTTATGATTAACACCTGTAATATCCGAACCTGTGTCTCTAAAACAGTTTGTTGGTAACCCATTAACCTCCGCTTGGTGTATCATCAGAGTACCTTGACGAGTGCATGCTGCGTTCGCTTCATGAATATGCCTCTTGTGGGCTGATGTGAGGTCATCACCATTAATATGACATTCCTTACCTGTTCTGTTATTATATGACTCTATAATGGCTGCGTGTGTGTCCTCTATATCATCTGAATCGCTACTACTACTAGACAACACATATGCATTACTCGCCTCTTTCCACGTATTCTTCATCGGACAAGACTTGCTAGTGTGCCCGTACGCCCGACACGAGAAACATTTGATGCTTCTCTTGAATGAGTCATACTTACTCTTTTTCTTTGCTGTGATGTCCCTTAAATAATCTAAATATCCAGGGTGTCGATCACACATTTCCAAATGTCCATGAGACAATTTGCAATACTGACATCTGGATAGGTGTCCTTTTCTTGGTCTGTCTCCCTCTCTGTTAGAATACTGGTATGGACTATTTCTATTCCTATTACCACTAAATTTTCTAAATTTGCCATTGCCTTTCTGAATCTAGCACTTGCTCCTATTACCAGTTCTGGCTGTGCACAACTTGCGAATATGTCTCGATGTGCATTGAAATATGATTCTCCTCTCGTTTCCATTTCCTTAAGATCTTTGCATTTATTCTCCACTAGAAATATAGACATGGCCTCTGGTACAGCAGATAGTAATCTATCTCTAATTATTAAGTCTCGGATTTTATTATAATCAGACCCAATATCAGCGGCTTTAGTCCATTTATCAAAAGATGAGGTTAACTCAGAAACAAAGTCAAGGAAAGTTTGGTTAGATTTCGGAGTAAGTGTTTTAAACTTAGTACGTAAGCCCGATTCATCTAAACTAAAGTGTGCCAAAACACGATCTCTCATGTATTTGTAGTTGGTACGTAAGTCCTCAGGTATTAACTCGATTACCTTTAAAGGCTCCAATGCGAGATGCCTGTGGAATAGTATTGGTATGTCTTGTTCCGGTACCTTGTAATGCTTTACGAGTACTTCAAAATTGGTAATCCAAGAACTGACAGAATCACCTTGCTGGAAATTGCGAAAAAGACCTTGATACTTTTTCACTGGATCATTATGTTTTGCTTGAATTCTTACTTGTTCAATCTCAGCTTCACGATCCATTTCCAATGACTTGACTTTCAAATTACCTTCAACTTCCTTGTCCTTAAGAAGTTGTTCGGCCAAAAGTTTTTCTTTCTCAAATGCCAGTTGCTTATCTTTCATCTCCCGTTTCAATGTTAATTCCTTTTCTCTAGCGGCAATTTTGTCACGTTCCAACGCCATCTCTTTTTCTTTTAACTCTTTCTCAAGAGCCAATCTCTCTCGTTCCTGTGAAGCTTGAAGCTGTTTTGCGTCTTTCTCTGCTGCCAATTTTTCAGCTCTCTCTTCACGTTGCTGTGTCTGAAAATCTTTCAATTCTTGCTTCGCCCAATTCCTGAGGTCTGCACCGGTCAAACCAGACCTTTCACCCATGTCCATGAAGTCTTGAAGCGTTGACATGTTGTCTTAATGATCTGTAAATTATACCGCTACAATAGTAGATATGTGAAACACAGCCGATAGAATGCGTAGGTAGACAATGACAAGCGTATTCAATTATATATACGCAAGTTGAATGAGAAGTCAACTCGAAATCAATAATATAGAAGAGTATAAACACGCGAGAAGAATAGCAACTCGGTGCAAGATAGATAACGTCCTAACCGTTACAAAACGTAAGCACTAGAAATTAGTAGTAAAAATATATATTCAATATAAAGTACAGCGACACAATACTAACATTGACAAAAGACGATTGACGCACGACGACAATACATATTTTCATTCACAACAGACAAAATTATTACTCCTAAAAAATTTAAGTAACAACACGATAAACACTTTATATACTACTTACAATTACGATACCAACAATGTGTGTTATCACACGCAAGATCAACACGAACAACTTCGTATTGACCTGACGATAGTCAACACAAACGATTTCCAAAGTAATCAAGCGTGCTTAACCACTTTAGAAATACCCATTCCAACCACCCGCACTGCTAGTTTGTAATTGCTTTTGTTAACATTTATAATCAGCACCTTATTAATATATAACAGATGTTGGACAATCGACCACAATAAACAATACTGGCCTTAACGAGTTTCCAAATCCATCCAGTGTCCCATGAATGTAAACTGTTGATTTGACTGACGATAATGTTCTGTATTGACGTAACTAGTATTTGCTGTCCGATCGATTGACGTATAAGTAGAACAATTAAACTGTGTCTCTGTGTTAGTTGCTCCTGTTTGCGTATGACGATAGTGTAATAAACTTACACTAGTACCCTGAAACCACGCGGTTCGTGGCCGACTTCAGCGAAACTTAGTCGGCTGTGGTACCATCGACGACCCTTGAATAACTGGAAACGACGCTGACTAACAGCGTGACTCCTATGTATGTCGTCGAACAGCGTAATGATCCAGTTCCCTGGTTTGAGTTACTTCATTGAAAATGGCCATCATTGCTTCCCGTGCGAACGTTGGTGATAAAGTTGAAAAGGCGTGCATGAACTCTCTGGGGTAAATGTCGTTGAGAATTAGTGTCTTGACTATATTATGTTGAGGGTGGCAAAGGTGTGGAAGGGACATCCCAACATGTGCAGTCCATATAGTAATGAAAATAAATATCTTGTGACTGAGTTCTTGATGTCTTCCTGGCCAGTGCAAATGACGTTAGTAACTGGCGCCAGTGGCTAGTTAATAATATTCCTTGTTGGAAGACGATGTACCCAAGGCCGACATATCATAAGTCCGGTGTGTCCATACTTTAATGCGATTAAGTCAATATTATGTCACTTAAATGTCCGATCAGGTATTTTTAGTGCAATATATTGTGCAACATTGATGTGTGTTGATATCTTTCATAACGTTATCAGTGTCCACAAGTTCGTTGTTTGAAGTGTAACAATGTCCGTAAAATCTCTGAGTGTTGCAGCATAAAATCATCCAACACGTAATCAAAATGTTCAGTCTTGTACAGTGCAGTGTCCTAACGACGGCCTACTTTCATTTACCATATGTAACGTCCATCGAGTGTGTACTTCATTCATTCGTTTCAAACTGTATACACCAAATAAGTTGTTTACTTCACTGCTGTTTTTCTACTATCTTCAGTTAATCTTTAATTTCTAATGTGTAATAATGTTCTGTAATGCACAATTTATATTGCAACGTTGATCATTCTCTAATGAGTGTTCATTATGTGCACCAGTGTGCGTTTTGCCTTTCGTTTGCTGATGTGCATAAGTATAATAAATGGTTGTGTTCTTTCTTAACGTTCAGCATAATGATTGTTCGTTATAAATACTCTCCATCATATACTTTATATATATATACTTTCCTACCTTCCTTTCTCCTTTGATTGTTCAAGTTGCTCTTATGAATGATTCACTCACGATGTTCTAACCATTGTGTATGGAGGCCGACATTTTTACTTTTCGCACTCTTGACGTTCTTCCGATGCGACTCCGTGTGTTCCGGCGCGCTATTTATGTTTCTCTGTGCCGAGTTTCGTTCGTGCGCATTTCTTGTTTACTAATAGCTTTCGCGGGAAATCTTTGTTGACAATTGGATCTTAAAAACCGGCGAGCATCCCATCTTTATGCCAATAGGTAATTTCTCTCATTGACTTATAAACAACTCGTTATGCTTTGAACAATGTGACGAATGATTAAGCGACTCCAAATGAAAACGATACTCACTCTTTTAATTCAAGTCGAGCGGAACAAATAATAGCGTACAGTTATCGGGTGATATTAAACTGCCCCCGAGATGTAGGAGCGGCGTTTAATTAATAAATGTTTCACACGAAAACTCCCTGCCTTGCCCCAATGTCCTCT
Organism: Cepaea nemoralis; assembly: GCA_014155875.1. NCBI lineage: Eukaryota > Metazoa > Mollusca > Gastropoda > Stylommatophora > Helicidae > Cepaea > Cepaea nemoralis. The sequence continues at coordinate 61,412 of JACEFZ010027516.1, read as the reverse complement.
TTGAGGTGCAAACTTGCCATTTCACAGTTCAGAGTTGCAGCGCGTCTAGGGTTTTCGAGTCCTGTCTTAAGTATCCATTTGCCAATCGATCTTTCCTCCTGAATTCTATTCGCCTAAGCACGGAATCAGTCGCATACAGCGCTTCACACACGGCTCTCTGGAAGACACGTCCTTTCCTTTCGAATCACACACACAGAAAGTCCTTTGTTGTTCTGTGACGCTACATTCGTTTTTAATGGTATCTTCCTTTCCTATTTGTCCATTTTTGTGCAGAACTGGGAAAATCCCATTCATGACTTTTGTGGAGTGTACCGTCATATGGCATAATGTCATGTATGTACAACATATTTACATGTAAGAAAAAGGGTTGATGGTTTGTACCCTGGTATTATTAACCACTATATTCTACTGAAATAATACTCTTAATACTGACATCCTAATACTAGTTCTATAAATATGTATTTAATGTGTTACTTATTTTAATCTATTTTGCCACATTAATCCTAATATTTATATAATTTAAGGGACGTAATCTAATTATTTAAAATGAAATTGATGTGAGATGAGTTATGTCCCTTTCTGAAATGGGTAATGTGAAATGTAATGAATTATGTACCTTTCTGAATGGGTAATGTGAAATGTAATAAATTATGTACCTTTCTAACATGGGTAATGTGAAATATAACAAAATTCTAACTAATGTTTTTAAATGAAAAAAAAAAATATATGATTGATATCCTTACTCTAAATGGTGTAAATGATGTATGTTTACTTGTATAATTCTTTTATCCTATTACGGTGTAAACTAATTATAATACTAAATGATAACGTTTGTTAAATGGTCTGGTTCATTAAGATGGAATGAACTCAAGTGAAATGAACCTAAGTGAAATGTAACAAACTAAATGGTAATATTACTATCTAAATTTAATCCTAGTTTATATTTAGCTGTTATTACGTTTTAAATTACTATCCTAATCTACTTTTAAGCTAAGTAAGTGGGTGAATTAATGATCTATCTAAACTAACTGAAAACTATTATATTTCCTAAATCTTACATATATGTTAGAGTGATCTAATCTACTATAATTTATCACTATATTAAAATATTATAATACATATCACAATCAGTATATATATACACATGGTATTAAATTACCTCAGTTCAGTTGTTGTCTTAATGTTTAGAAATTGCTTTCATAGGCATACTCTATATACACAATTGGCCTGGGTATATGAAATACATTACACAGTCATACTTGTGTCCTATGGGTATTGCATCTGTAGAGTTCGCTTGTGTCGTAGACCAGTATTTTCGTGTCTGTATTTATGTACTGTTCTGACACTGTTCTTCTATGCTTATACAGATGGTTCACCGGCACACATATGAAGCTTAGTATATAACGAGCTGTCTCAGTTCACACGGTGATATACTTGTTTTCGAAGCATAGTTCTTATGTTGAAGTCCACGGACACATGGTAGTTCACTGTTCTTAGTACATGGTTCAGAACATAATGTCTATGTATTCGTAAAATATATCACATAGAATATTCTAATGTACTAATTTAACATCTATTAATCTACACTCTGATGTGGAATCTCCGGTAATTCTACCTCAGATGGTCGACTAAGGGTAGCAGCCAGAATGTTGTCCTTACCCTTAATATGCTCTATACTAAAAGTATAGTTTTGTAGTATTAGCGACCACCTGTATATACGGTCATTCCGATGCACACCACTTTGTATGACCGTGATTGGGGAGTTGTCAGTCTGGACAACGAAGTGAACACCCGCTAGAAATCGATGGAGCTTTCTCACCGCATAGATGACGCTTAGGGCTTCCAACTCTGATATGGAATATCTGGACTCAGCAGGTGTGATCTTACGGCTCACGTAGCAAATCGGATGGAAGATGCCATCATAAAATTGGCCTAGTACTGCAGCGATGGAGATTCTGCTGGCATCTGTCCTAAGATAATAAACGAGCCTAGGATTAGGCAAGCGAAGGATTGGTACTTTACTAAACAGGATTTTCAATTTTGAAAATGCAGAAATTAATAATGCATCTTTGACATCTAATTTTACAGATGCTTTTAAAACATTGGAAAATACACTTGTAATTTCCGCTAAGTTTGGTATGAATTTGCTATAGTAATTTACTAATCCCAAAAGGCTTCTGACCTGCTTCTTTGTGGTAGGCATGGTCAGGTTCATAATTTTGGTAATAATTCTATTGTCAGTCTTAAGTTGACCTTGTGAAATGACATGACCCAAAAAATCAATTTCTTTTAGACCCAATTCGACTTTGCTCGGTTTGACAGTGAGACCGAAGAGTCGCACCCTGTCGAAGACATGTCTTAGTTTCAGTAAGTGTGTTGTCCAGTCATCTGTATGGACACATATATCATCTATATACGTCACTGTATTCGTCACTCCATGAAGTAGATCTCTAGTTAAGCGTACGAAAGTGGCAGGAGCGTTTCGAAGTCCGAAAGGAAGAAAACGCCACTCGTACAGTCCTAAAGGTGTTGAAAAAGCAGTAAGATGAATGGATTGAGTTTGCATAGGGACCTGCCAATATCCCTTAGTAAGATCTAATTTAGAAAAGATTTTGGAGGTGGACATGTCAAGAATAAGATCTTCGCAGGAAGGAATTGGTTCTGCGTCGATCTTAGTGACGTTGTTGAGCTTTCGATAGTCCACACACAAACGAATTGTGGAGTCTTTTTTCTTAACTAGGACGATTGGAAAGGAGTACTCAGATGTGGATTTCTGGATGATCCCACTAGCTTCTAAATTAAGAATTTCCTTATTTAGACTTTCTCTATAGCTGAGTGGGATAGAGTACGGCCTGCATTTGATAGGCTTAGAGTCCGAAAGAAGAATGGAGTGCTCGATTCTGTCCGTCCTACCTGGAATGTCAGAAAATATGTCTTTATACTCCGTCACTAATTCTACTAATTGTCGTCGTTGACTGTCTGTTAGTCCCTGTTCTATCCGTATGCTATCTAATGTCGCAGTCTTGTCTACAATGGGAACAGGTAGTTCCATTCCGTCGTCGTCTACCTGATTCAGTACGGTGGTGGTGCTAAGTGCGTATTCTGTAAGCTTACTAGGTGTATGGATATCGTCGGATTTGCCAGTCTCGATAACTAGTGTAGTTGCGTTGTGTATGTCTGTCGTCTGATCACTAGGTGTGGGTGCACTGTGTTCGTCTGTCTCTACTTCTGTCTCTTGTCGTGAAAAGTAAGGTTTCAATATGTTGACATGGAATATCTTTAAGTGTCCGTTTATCGATATTTCATAGTCAACATCTGAAATTTTACGCACCACCTTGAATGGCCCTTGCCATGAGGTCAATAATAAATTTCGTTTGTCTGGAAGTAACAAAAGTATGTCTTGATCTGGTTCAAGATCAATTGTTCTCGCACCTTTGTTTGCGTATTGGCGGTAGATTTGACCCTTCCTCTCCAAAGCTGCCTTAGCTATAATACACGATTTCATGATTTTGTCTCGTGTTTCTGTCACCATTTCATAAGGTGTTTTTGGGGTTGGAATTTCAATGGAATTAGTTATTACCTGATGGTAAATGGTTAGGGGTCCACTTGGGTTAGCCCCGTATACTAATTCAAACGGTGAGAAACCCGTGCTTGAATGGGGAATCTCCCGATAGGCAAACAGCACTGTTGGTAACAGTGTATCCCAATCAGCTGGGTTTTCTGCTGTCACCTTAGCCAGCATATGCTTAAGATCTCCGTTAATTTTCTCTACTATCCCATTGCTGGCTGGATGGTACGCTGTTGTAAATGCTGTTTAATCCCTAACATTTTTGTAAAGGCTTGCGTTGCAGCCGATATGAATTGAGTTCCACGATCGGATAAGATGGTACGTGGAAATCCGAATCATGAGAACAGGTGTAGAAATACATTGGCAACGTCTTTGGAGGTGATGTATTTCAAAGCTACTGCCTCAACCCATCTTGAACATAGGTCGACCATCGTTAATATGAAGCGATTTCCTTTGCTGGACACCTGATTCAGGGGTCCAACAATATCTACCGCCACACTTTCAAATGGCCTAGAAGCCAGTGTAGAAGGTTGTACTTCAGCTGTAGGATGTTTACCCTTACGTACTAATTGTTGACAGACCTTACAAGAACGACAAAATAATTTTATATCATTGCAAAAACCTGGCCAATAAAAATGAGTCTGAATTCTGGCCCTGGTTTTGTCGTATGCAAGGTGACCAGCAAACGGTGACTCATGTGCAATCTTTAGCACAGTTAGGCGGTGTTGTACAGGTAACACCGTTTGCTGAATCTCATGGTTACCAGTTGTATAATACCTAGTAAGAATGCCATTATTAAGTCTAAAGAACCATGATGCGTTTTTGGTCACTTTGGCTCTTTCTTTCAATAATTTTAAATATGGAGACACACTAGGATCAGCTTTCTGCTGTTCTATAAATTTTTGTCTTGTGGTATCATCTGTGCTAGTTGGGGAAAGCAACAGTAGTCTCTCATTTTGTAGTGTGTCTTGATGTTTTATAGCGTCTGCTCTGGTTGTTGCATTAGCTACATTTAATTTTTCCCATGCAGCTATTTCATCGCTAGTACATTGTTTCAATTGGGGTAAGCAACCCAAAATTAAATCAGTACAAGGGTTGTCAAGTATTGCACAAGTAAAGGTACCAGAAAGGAAAGGAGTGTTAATACGGGCTTTGGCCAAAGGGTAAATTTCAATGTTACCCGAAAAGGTTCGGCATTTGACAGAGTCGCCTGTATAATCACTTGGACTCACCAGTTCCTTTCTAAGACCAATGAGGGTGCTGCCGCTGTCCAGCAAACATTGGCATGGTCTATCGTTGACCATTGCATTGTGGAACACCAAATTGCCTCTGGAGGCTAATGCTGCATTTACATTCTCAGTTGAGAATGGTACTGTATGTCCACATTCTAATTTTCCGTCTGCATGAAATTGGTGACATCGTTCACAACTGTCAAAACTCAATATATCGTTTACACAACACACATCTTCAGATTGGTTACCAGGTAATTCATTTTCAACTTCACACTCAGTCTCACTACCACTATCAGAAGATGTATCAATCAAATTAGCATTGTTGGCTTTCATACGTTGGCGGCCGAGGCACTTATTTGAATAATGGCCGTAGCTGGAACAAAAGAAGCATTTGATTGCACGCCTGTATGCAGATCTTTTGTTGTGTTGCTTCTTAATAACATTTTCAAGATGTGCCGGATAGTTTGGTGATTTATCACACATAGAATAAGTGTCATGCAAAAGTTGACAGTAGATACATTTAGACACTTTCCTATCCTTCTTGTCGACTCTATGAAATGGTTTTCTATTACTTTGATAGATTTTAGGTTGGTCCTTTACAAAAGAAACTACTTCAGAGTCATTTGAAGTCTTAAAAATATCTCTATTTGAAGAAAAATATGCAGAGCCTTTCTTTTCAAATTGTGCTATGTTCTCAATGTCTGACTGCTGCAAGAATTTAGCAAACGGAGATGGTATAGTGGATATGACTTTATCCATGGCTATTAAATTTTTAAGTCTGTCAAAGTCTTTTCCTATGTTAGCTGCTTTAAGCCACCTATCTAGTACACTTTGCACATTTGAGAAGTAATCAATGAAAGTCTCACTAGGTTTTGGTTTTAAATTTGAGAACTGAACCTGATACCCAGGGGCATCAAGTAAAAAGTGTTGCATTATCCTATCATGGATGTACTGATAGTTAGATCTAAGATCAGTTGGTATTGATTCTATCACTTTAAGGGGCTCACCACTCAGGTTCTTCATATAAATCATAGCCCACATCTCTATTGGAACTTGGTGGTATTTAAACTGATACTCGACATTTTCTGTCCAGGCTGATATGATATCTTCTTTACAATATGGTTTGATAATATTTTTGTATTTGTTGAACTTATTTTCTTCTTGTTTACTTTTTAGTTTAGTAGCAGAGATCTCTGCGTGTGAGTCTACATCCATACCTTTCATCTTTAACTGTGTCTCTGATTCAACTTGTATTTGTTTTTCTTTCACTCTTGCCATTTCATCTATCTCTTTTTGCTTTAGATCTAATTCCCTTTGTTTAATTTCCTTATTTTGTTCTAACTGCTTCTGTTTTAATTCTAATTCTTTATGTTTAATCTCTATTTCTTTCTGTTTATTTATCTCAGCTATTTCTATCTGGTGTTGTCTTTCTCGTGCACGTTCATCTCTCTCAGCATCTTTTGCTTCTTTAAATTTTTGATCAGCATATTGTTCTAGCTCCTTTCCTGTGTATTGTAACTCTTTACCTGCTTTTATGAAATCAGCTAAAGTAGCCATGTTGTTGGGTAATTGGTTAGCGTTGACCCGTAATGAGCTTTTTAATCACTTATTTATGTTAGATATGTTATGTTTCTTATTCTCTGAGCACTACAAATTGCCCTTTTAGTTCATAACCTGGAAAAAATTTTCCTGAAAAAACAGAGCACAAAAATATGCTAATGCATCACACGCTGAAAAAGAGATGCACTATTAATCACATTGCATGCCAAATATATTGAGTATACTCAACTTAATGTTCCCGAGAATCAGGAACACCAATCCGGTAACACAGGTCACCTCGTTTGGCACTTCGGCATACACACGAGTTTTCTAATCAGCTGTTGTTCACCCTGGTTCACAGAGCAGCAACAATTAACAAGTAGTAAACGACATATAATATTCTCGACAATTTAGTACAATCACAATGACATGCCCACGGACACACAGAATATAGTTAAATTAATATTAAATTGTCAATGTCCTGTCTTCGTACTACCGTTTTATGCCTTTCGTTACTAACCTAGTTTAATCTATGGAAGTGTTGTGCAGACCAAGTCTAATTTGCATGGCCAAAAGTAGTGCCATCGTGACGGTAAACAAATAGAAAAAGTACGAAAAAAAATTCAATAACTGCTTTCAAATAAATAAAAATATAATAATAATGTTTACATAACTAAATATATTCAATTACTCACTTAAATGAACAAATAATAGTTAATATAAAGCACAGATTCAGGCGGGCAGCAGCTTGACGATTTGTAAACAATCAGATGCTGAATGCGAATGGCGTAGAACAACTGCTTGTCAATCGCACTACGTCAGAGGCGCAGCGCTATTTTTAGCTTGCAAAAATCGATAATGTTGCTGGCCTGTGTATCGCTCCGCCATGAATCTTATTTGATAGTTATTCATAAACAAATCAATAATTACATAAATAACTGAAAGAAAATAATAATATGAATACTTACAACTTTGAAGAACACATGATTAAGTACATAATATTTTAATAAGCACAAATAAACATTATTTTGTCACGATAGGCACATCTTAGCTCGCAATTTATTCTAGTCTGCACACGTCATCAATCACTGACACAAATTAAACCTTGTAATTCACTATCAGTAACCTTAGTCTAGAGCCGTGGGTAAGTGTAATAGCTTGAACATTTGTCCAAGCCACACTTCTGACACCACATTAATCCTCGCCTGTCAACAACCAATGTTTCAGGCATCACCGGATTACTTCTCCCACACCACACAAGAAACTTGCAAGTCGTGTGAGAGGAAATGAATGATACATTTTATTGCCGTTGGCTCTTTACAATTACAAAACAGTCGCTATCAAATCACACACAAAGCCACAGAATTGCCTATCACTAGTTTCCTAACCCTATTGCTAATCTCTATCTATTTGGCTACACAAAACTCCTATCAACACTAAACGATCTGCTCTCTACGAAGTCAGTCCCCAGTCTGACTTTCCTACTCGCGTGGCTACACAGCACGCGGAAGGACCTTGATGCGTCCTTCGGCTTTTTGCGTGCCGTTACATTCAGCACGCTTATATTAGCTGTCTCCTATTGAGTGGCAATCGTGGCTATCACGTAGGCGTGATTCTGTCGTGACCAGAGTGCTAACTATCTGGTCGACGTCTCCGTGTCTCATGAGAGAACTAGTTAATAGTCCCTCATTCTATCACCTACCCTGCCCTTATATCGGGGCACTGTATTACCTCTAATCTACTTGAGGTTGACCACTCTTCCCGGTGGTCTTCTATCTTGAGGCAGACCTCCGGCCTCTATGTTTCAGTCTTTGACAGATATGCTATCTCGCATGATCATCTAAGCATCGGGTCAGGTCTTGTTCTGACCATGTCAAGCGATAAAACCATTCAGGTATTTATCTCTCTGCTTTCCCCTTGCTTTTTTCCCATCAAATTTGACAATTGTCACTGAGTTTATAAGGTATTTCTTTCTCATAAACTGTCCATTAAATCTAAACTATCTGCGTCTAACTTAACAGTTTTTGTGTATTTCTTTGAGGACATTGCTCATTTATTTTTCTGTCCATCTTTGGTTTTGATTTTTTCATTGTTCTCATAAACTACATTTCTTCTGACATTAGATTTTGTTTTCAAAATCTTCGGAGCTGGAGGCAGACGGTGTGAACATTTCTCCATGGAGTCTCCCATGTTAACACTATAAATAATGCTCTAAAGTTTAGTAGCAGTTGCCTCTTTCTGGTTGTTATCTACATTTTTTACAGAATGTGCTTATGTCTAATCATTGTTACATTTCAACTTCATAAATGTTTAAGTGTAATTGTCCGTGGCTTGGGGGATAGTGAAAGGCATCTCACACTTTTCCAATATACCGCGACAAGGATTCCAATTCAGCCTTAGATTACTGGGATGTTAGTTTACGATGATATGGATGGCCAGAGGCGTCTGTTCAGAAAGCAATTAAAACTACTGAACGTAAGATTGCCTAGTAAATCACTAACTGTTCATAACGGCTGAGGTTGACTGCAATGTCCTGCAAAGGACATGCAATTGTTGTCATTACTATTTTGTTATAGGTATTATATGTCTTTGTATATGTGTTTACCTCATTGCAATCAAACACAAAAGCGGTGCGCATCTCAACTTCCTACTCAATTAATTGTCTTCGACGTATCTTACTGCCACAGCTACCATCAGCATGGGACGGCTTTGTGGCCCACTGAAGAAGGAGATGGAACACGCGTGAGAATGTCTGGAGTATGATGATGATGTTTTTTGTTTTTTTGTTTTTTTTAAATTTCATGTTTATTTCATTTCTTCGACTTTATCTCGAATTATTAGCTACCTTCTTTCACAACCCATACTCGCTATAAATAACCTATCAGCATTTAAGTCAAACTATTTTTTTAAATGTCACTCCTTTAAGTCGATTCTATGACGAAGGGGTTACGAAAGCAATTCGTAATCCCGCATACCGCGTTCAAAACACAGCTGCAGGCCATGTGGAAACATTCCGACTTGCGTTGGTTTCTCATACAATGTTATGAGTCCCGGTTGTTCAGAAAGTACTCGTAAAATGGCAAAATACTGAACGTAAACTTCTTAAGAAATCATAAACAGCAAAAACAAAAATGGTGGGTTTAACTTTGGCGTCCTGTAGAACTAACTTTAACTCTAATAACTGTCACGTGCCTTTTAATGCTGTTCGTTTTCGTTGACTTCAAGGTTTCTTTTTTCTTTTTCTTTATTGCGCGTTTTGACATGTAGTGACATCCGATGTCAAACTGTCTTTTGGTTTACGAATACCTCTGTATGTGCAGCGTTAACGCTGTGTAATTGTGTCAATGTCAAGGATATATAATATAATACTATTGTTATGATTGTCCTGGAGCCTTACCTGTTTAACTTTGATTGTTATGTTCTCTTTGATTAGGGATATCATCGCCTGTATAGAGTGTCTCGTTGCACCCTCATTGTGTTCTCATGTTGATTTCATTGGTGGTATATTTGCATTAGTTTCTTCCTAGTCACCAAAAGACAATGATGGATATATGTGTACGTTTATTGAAGCCGGAAGATTAACTGCATCCGTGTTACTGTTGTGTTTATATTACACGAGTTAATATGCACCGCTTAAACATTCAGTGGTACAAAGAAGTTCTGGAAAATGTACTAGTGTCAACAGCTCAAAATACATTGTCATTGGCTGCTTTTATGCTCGTTTTGAATGACATTCTGTTGTTGAAATACGAGGGCAAATGATTAATTTACATGAATTGTGTTATGAAGCGCATGGGTAAACACACATGTATTGTTTGGCGCTCATAGAAATAGAAGACAGAAATATGGATTAGAGCAGTAGTTCTCAACCTTTTTTGGCCCGTGCCCCCCTTCACCATATTTTCAGAACGTCATCCCCCCCCCCCCTTTTTCATATTTCCTACCTAAAAATCCCCCCACCCCTACACAGTATACGTAAAAATGAAAGGTAAATATGTTAAAACAGGTCTAGACATCCACATAAAACGTGATTTGTGGGTCTACTTACTTTATAAAATGAATTTTAGAAGGAAGAGACGTGCATAACTGTAAAGTATGAAGGGAAAAGCAATATCAAGTAATCGGTTCTTGTATTAACGCGATCTTGAAATGATCTCCATTCCTCCCCTGGAAACCCTAAAATTCCCCACTGGGGGGGGGGGGGAATTCCCCACCGGTTGAGAACCACTGGATTAGAGGACACACTAGATAACATATAACTTGAAAGCTATAATTACCGAACCGGATTGGAGCCTGTCACCTCCAAATTACGACAACGCCTCGCTGGAGGAACAATTGTACTTCGACGCATGACCAACTGGACACGGGGGGCAAAATGGGTTTAAGACTTCAAGCACAATATGTGTCATTGTTACAGGATACCATGGCATGTGGACCGTAAGGATGAATCTTACATTTCTCTTCTGATTACTCCTGCCATAGCCCTTCTGCTCGTCCACCAAACTACTGCTGAATTTCAGTCTTCTTTTAAGCAGGTAAAATTACAAACACTACATAAAACATTATTGCAGAGAGCTCGGCAAGACAAATAACGATTTAATACAGCGTATCTGCATATCATTACAGAAAAATAATAAACTTAAATGTAATCCAGTGTTTTGGCACCCACACGTGACTAACATGAATCAATTAAGGAAGCATTTCACATAACTTTACAAAGAATTTAGACAAACAAAGAAAACAAAATACCAAAATTGTAATATATGCCTGAATGCCCAAACAGTATCCGTTCATATCAGCTTTGAAGAGATTATAAAGAAACAAGTTTATGGGGTAATGAGCACAAATGGAGTGCTATTTGCTATTGTCTGTCCAGAGAAACAGAATGTCAGAGGGGAGATGCTCTTCCATATAAAAGAATATATAAGGTAACGTAGCATTAATTGACTAGAAAAAAAAATTGACCATAAAATATCAACAAGTAACATCTCTTCACGACAACAAAGTTGTTCAGACGTTGACATAATTGAACTTCATTATCTGGTGATGAGTAAGCTTAAACTGAAAGTCAAGTGATAAACATTATCTTCAACCCCGATTGTCAATCGGCCTATACAAATATGGGTTTAGCATGATATACCCAATGCTCTTGAAGTTGTGAAGAAGGGACCTTAACTTGACCTAGTTACCTACAACAGCTAGTAGACGAAATGAGCAGTGAAGACTGCTGGGAGCAGGCTAACAGCATTTGGAGGAATTATGTATAGACGTCCACGGCAAGGTGGAATAGACACATGAAGCATTGATAATGACGGACACCTTTGAACAAAAAAGAATATAAGAAAGGAAAACTGAAACATCGGATCTAAATAACAGCAAAACCAGAACTGCGAAAGCCAAAGCCCTGGAATGGTTCGGAGGGGCGACGATGAACAGTAATTTTCGTGCCGGTGGTTGCGTTTCCAGTCTGTCAGCGACCTTATGCATGTATGCCTGTGCGAGCTGTTGGTTTGTCGGGACTACTGTCTGTTCCACTTTTCACGAGTGACATTTAGTAGCATTGTGTGTGATATTCACTGGCACAGGAACGGAACAGTATGGTTTGAACCTTTGCCGTGAAGTTGCACCGGCGACTAACGACTATCGACTAACCCATATTTGTATAGACCAATAGAAACTTGGTGGGTGTCAGTGTCACCGAACTCGTCATTATTTCCCAATCCATTACCTGGACCCCGTGTTAGGCTGGACCGACCTGTGAACATCCGTAATTTTACAAAACCGTCAAAATACATTAATGCATGTTATCATGTTTGCTATTTCACGTGACCTTCATTTGAATCCGCTTCTAAGAAAAGCCTAATTGTTTCTTGTTGCATATCAATTTCCATTGTTGTGACTTGTAGTTAATGTGTAGTTGTTGATGTTTACTACTGACTTCAGTGCCTGTATATCCTGAAAAGTTAGCTACTGGCTACAGATACTGTATCCTGGTTGCCGAAGATATTTAAATGAAGTAAAGGGTAAATCAAGACTAACTATTCCTATTTTGAGGGATCAGTAACTGCAGTAGAGGTCGACATTTTGTAGAATTCTCGATTCAAGATGAAAGTTTTGTTTGCTTTGTTAGGTGCCAGCCTCTGCTGTGTTCATCCTGCTGCAACCTCAGGGTGAGTAATTCGATTGAAATATATTCTTAACTTAATTACATATGCAGATGATACAGTATTGTTTGCAGACAATGAGTAGGATCTGCATCAATTAGTACATGCGGTTGTAGCACACAGTGAACAACTAGGGTTAGAATTAAATTGTAAGAAGACACAGATTATGGTCGTCACTAGAAAGAATGAATTACCATAATGTAATATATGGGTAAATGGGAATATTCTTCAACAAATGAATCGGTACAATTATCTCGGAACAGTCATAAGATCTGATAGGAGATGCCTTGAAGAGATTAAAACAAGAATCGCCATGGCGAAGGTAGCCTTATGCACGATGAAAAACATATTGACCAATAAAAAGATGTCAATTGTTAAGTGAAAAAATTGTTGGGGTGGTACATAAAGCCTGTACTTTTTGTATGGATGTGATTCGTTGACAATGATGAACAGTCATGCTGCAATAATGAACAGTCATGCTGCAATGATGAACAGTCATGCTGAAAAAAAAAAAAACAACATCTGATGGCTGAGGAAATGTGGTTCCTGAGGAAAATGCAAAGCATACCATGGATAAAAAGAAATGTCAACGACCAAATCCTACTAGAAACAAATGAAAATCGTAAACTGATTATAGCAATTAGACGCAGACAGTCAATGTTTTAAACATGTTATGAGAAGAAATAAATTAAAGAACTTGGTGACAACTGGCAATATTTATGGGAAGAGAACAAGGGGAAGACAGAGAAATAAATACATGGATGGCTTGACCATGTGGTATGATCCCGACAAGAACTCTGAACTGATCCACGACTCTGGTGATCGAGTAAAATGACGATACTTGACTGCCATCTCACTCGATCACCAGAATAGTGGATCAGTTCAGTTCTCTTGTCTCGACCATGTCACGTGACCAAGTCATATAGGTATTTACTTCTCTGCCTCTCCCTTGTTCACTTCCTTTCGAACTTGCCAGTTGTCACCAAGTTCTCCAATTTATTTCTTCTCATAACGTGATCAAAAGAAACAGTAATATCATGCATTAAATATTACAGATCATGACAGCAGTCAGAGCAATAGTATCTCGTCTCTTATACTGTTGATTCTATGACTTCCGATAGCTAGTCGTCTCACGTAATCTAACTTTCTTACAATAGAGTGTTACATATACAAAACAATGTATTCCCTTTGTTATCAGTTATCATTTATCAGTTATCAGTTGGGGTATCTTCATTGCACTCAGGATAGGTCCATATGTGTTCAGATCCTCTCCCAGCGTCCGGTGGCTAATAGTGCCAGTTCTGTGTTGGTTAACGAGGCACCACGTTTTCCCGATGTACCTCTCGTGTCTGGCCGTGCCAATTCTTACTCCCAAGTCTTTCATCCTGGACAGCGATGAGGATTCACTGACGTCAAAGTCCTCTATTCTCTACATGTCTTTAAGGGCGTTAATAACATCGGCACGATCCATGGGCTGGCCATCTGCAGGGTGTGAAGAGCCAGCCAGTTTATCAGATCGTTCATTTCCCTCGACTCCCGCATGTCATGTGTCGCAGGACAAATAATGCGGCAATCGGGAAATAGAAAAGGATAGCGCACATTGAACGCACACAAGCTGACTTGGTGATGAAAACGTCAGAGAGAGACAGATAGAGACGGGGAAAAGATCAAAGAAAGACGGCAAGAAGATAGATCATGACAAGAGAATTCGAAGAGCTTATTTTGAAATGTTAACATCGGGAAGAGACGGTTTGAGTACAAGACGAAGGAATATATGAAGATAATCACAATAAACTAACAGAGAGAATATGGGCCACGATGCATGACATAATAACTGAAGATTTGGACATAAAGGACAAGCAGGGCTGATGCGCCATTGTTGAAGCTAACCAACTACTCAGAAGAAGTCTAGAGAATCGTCCGATAAACAGCTGCGGCACAAGTAATATCAATATGTACGGCCAACATACGGCTCGTGCGTCGATGAAGAGCGCAGCCAGCTGCGTGAATTAATGCACATGGGTTAAGTAGGTAAGGATCCTATGTCTGGTCTAGCAAACCGGTAGGGAATTTACTTGATCCTAAACATTCTGCTCAAGATTTATGGAGAAAATTGGAGGAAAGGTGCTAGTCACGGCGCTGGAACTCCAATTAACTCTCCCCACGTCGCCTAACGGCATAAGTGGAAGAAACAACAACAACAACAACAACAACAACAACAACGGCCAACATAGGTGAGTGTGAAATAGTAATGGCAAGATTGATGATAATTTGTATTTAGTTGCGAGAGCTGAACGACAGGTACAATGGAAATGCGAGTATGGATGATTATTTGAATCTTCCAGCATGTTGTAGGGATCGTTGGAGACTGTGTCTCAATAAAACTGGAACAGATTAGGACTCACTTGTCCGGCGTTATTTGATAAACACTTTTACCGTTGACCAGTTGGTCAGTTGATATTCCATTTGAGAGTCAGTCGTGTGAGCTGTTACCAATGTGAGACTGTGAACATTCTACATAATAATCGAAATTAGAGACACGAGCCAATACTGTCAATGAAGATAACAAAACACTTCATGGCACCGCATGTCCCGGGACGAAGATGAAGGTGACTTTACGGACAACAGACTTCCGCAGAGACTATTCCACTGTCTACGTACAGATCCAGCTTCGACCTTCCGAATTATGCTCATTGAATCACTTAGTACACACACGTTGGTATAAAGCTGTGATTCCAGCCATATGAAAGCCTGTGTAACTGCCATCACCTCCATCGTCATGCTGCTCGTAGTCATAGAGTGGGCACCACTGGATTCTTGAACGGTTCGGCCCGCTGAACGGGCTGTAAATGCCCATGCACTTCTCTGCTGCTTTACAACAGATCCATCTGTATAGATGAGCACTTTGGGGCTATCTGAGTGTTCATAGATGAGCACGTTGACCTCTGCATTGACCGCAGCAAAGTTCTGCTCTCTGCACCGCCTGTCGAGTGTAATAATGCAGGACAAAGTGCACGTATTCCCTTGGTGAATTTAAATAAAAAACGGCATAAATAAAATATTGCACGACAGGTCATAAAACGTCGAATTAAGCCATCACGGAACATTTGCTGAGTACCAACTGCAGCGTTAGATTTACGTATACTGTATTCGACGGACAATAATTGACAGCTAAAATATACCCGAAGAATAAAATATTAGTTGATTCCAGCAGTTAGTATGTAAACAGATCTACTTCCTGCTGTTTGTTAGTTAGTTAGTTAGTTTAGTTAGTTAGTTAAGTGAAGTGAAGTGAAGTGAAGTTTAGTTTAGTTTAGTTTAGTTTAGTTAAGTTTAGTTAAGTTTAGTTAAGTTAAGTTTAGTTAAGTTAAGTTTAGTTAAGTTAAGTTAAGTTAAGTTTAGTTAAGTTAAGTTAAGTTTAGTTAAGTTAAGTTAAGTTTAGTTTAGCTAAGTTAAGTTTAGTTAAGTTAAGTTTAGTTTAGTTTAGTTAAGTTTAGTTAAGTTAAGTTTAGTTAAGTTAAGTTTAGTTAAGTTAAGTTTAGTTAAGTTTAGTTACGTTAAGTTAAGTTAAGTTTAGTTAAGTTAAGTTTAGTTAAGTGAAGTTTAGTTAAGTGAAGTTTAGTTAAGTGAAGTTAAGTGAAGTTAAGTGAAGTTAAGTGAAGTTAAGTGAAGGTTAGTTAAGTTTAGTTAAGTTTAGTTAAGTTTAGTTAAGTTTGGTTAAGTTTAGTTTAGTTTAGTTTAGTTTAGTTAGGTGTGGTGTGGTGTGGTGTGGTGTGGTTACGTTACGTTACGTTACGTCACGTCACGTCCGTCCGTCCGTCCGTCCGTCCGTCAGTCAGTCAGTCAGTCAGTCAGTCAGTCAGTCAGTCAGTCAGTTAGTTAGTTAGTTAGTTAGTTAGTTAGTTAGTTAGTTAGTTAGTTAGTTAGTTAGTTAGTCGAGGTTCCAACTTCACGGCAACGGGTCGTCCTCATTATGCTCCCTTCCGGTGCCAGTGAATATCAAACAAATAGCTCCCCACTGTCCAATGTGAAAAGTGAAACAGACAGGAGCCTCAGCAATCCAACAGCCCGCACAGGTACACTGTGAATAATGCCGACGCCAGAATGCCAACACAAAAATCAAATCCGTTCTACACACTCAGGCAATGTCTGAGACGACGTTAATCATATTTCAGCCATAATATCATTCTAAATATTGAGCACAACCCACTACTGGCAACGCTGATCGTATTCTGGTATGAACCTAAGGCTTATCCACGTCAATATTGAAGCACTATACTCGAGTTTCGCCCTCGTTTGAGCTCGTCAGTAGTGCATATCTCTGACCGGATCCGGAAACAAGCCCCGGATCACTGGCGTGTGAATTTTAAATATTGAGCACAACCCACTACTGGCACCGCTAATCGCATTCTGGTATGAACCTGAAAAAATCCCGAAATAATCCCGATCGTATTCTGGTATGAACCTGAATCAAATCCCGAAATAACCAAATTAATCAATTTGATTATTGCTCATTGAATTTAGGAGGCCTGGTGTTCCTTGCCAGTGAGAAGTCCTGATCGTTTCGGGTCCACATCGATTGACGGACGTCAGTCGCGGCGATTGGGCAATCTTGAGCATAGCCTACGATGGGTGACGTTGTAATATTCTGTTATGATAATTTGGCTGTGTGTCCAAAGTGTGCCGCGTGGTTACACACCCGATTCACACGCCAGTGATCCGGGGCTTGTTTCCGGATCCGGTCAGGGATATGCACTACTGACGATATCAAACGAGGGCGAAACTCGAGTATAGTGCTTCCATATTGACGTGGATAAGCCTTAGGTTCATACCAGAATACGATCAGCGTTGCCAGTAGTGGGTTGTGCTCAATATTTAAAATTCAAATCCCGAAATAACCAAATTAATAATATCATTCATTTGTTTTCACATTACTTTACA
Organism: Cepaea nemoralis; assembly: GCA_014155875.1. Taxonomy (NCBI): domain Eukaryota; kingdom Metazoa; phylum Mollusca; class Gastropoda; order Stylommatophora; family Helicidae; genus Cepaea; species Cepaea nemoralis. The sequence continues at coordinate 43,968 of JACEFZ010027516.1, read as the reverse complement.
TATAACTCTGCAATATGAACCTGGGAAGAAATCGTGCTATATTTCATATATTCCCGAGATTCCTGAGAAAATACTCAATGTATCAAGATGGTACGTTGAAATGCAAGAATAACTAGCGTGTCTTGTCTGGACGAGACTAACGACAGTAAAACATGTATAACTATAGGCAAGAGATAAACAGCTCTTATTGGTCTTATAATAAGAAGAGAGACATTGGAAAACATCGTGAGACAAGAAAAATCAATGGTAGAAGAGGCAGAGACAACACGAGAGAAATCATGTTGAGTTGACTGAGTCGGGCGTAGAGGAATATAATCTAAAGAACAATGAATCAGTAAACTAAGGACCAAGATGTGTGGAGAGACCTGTGGGCAGAGCACATAATGTTGTAGGGAAAATACTGTCCGCAGACAATACACATCCATGTCCCAATACTTCACCTTGATTATCCATTCTAGGAAATGCAGTAGGATAGAGCTTTATTTCTTAATTCTTTCTACGAGCAGTACTTAGGAAGATTAATATTATCAAATGGCAAATCAGAAGACGAGATCGAAAATAGATGCAATGAGGCAAACCAACTCAATGGACAAATGGCACCAATACAAAAGAACAGACACGTTTCAATAGTTACTAATAAAGCACTCTTCAGCACAATCTTCCTACCAACTTTATGCTACCAATGCCAAATCTGGATAATGACAGAAAAAGAAAAAAGAAAAATCATAAACACGGAAATCAGATTCCTGAGAAGAATATTCAATGTTTCAAGAAGAGAGAACATCAGAAAAGAAGATATTAGGACTAAAGCGGGGGTTACAGCAACGCTAGATTTCGTTAGAAAACAGCATATTAAATGGTTTGCCATTAAACTAGATTACCAACTAACAACAAGCAATGATGTAAACACCAAATGGTAGCAGGAAACAATAGCAGAGTCCATGGGAATCTCCATACATGAAGCACATAAACGGGCACTCTAATGCTGATTATGCTTCACCTCGGCACCGCAAGTTACTAAAGGAACACGTTGAGATGAGATGAGCAGTTTATTCACATATATAATACTAGGGTATGTTTTACATACACAAGTAAAACCAGAATGTTTGAAGTATCATGCTAGAGCCAGAATGTCTTATGTCCAATCAAAGCCACATCGGTGTTATTAACAGAGTTAGATTCCATCCATCCATCATGTGCTATGCCGGTAAGAGTGGCGGTCATGTTCTGCCATCTCACTCGATCACCAGAGTCGTGGATCAGCTCCGTGTTTCTGTCTCGACCATGCCACGAGGCCAAGCCATCCAGGTATTTACTTCTCGGTCTTCCCCTTGGTCTCGTCCTTTCGGTCTTACCAGCTGTCACCAAGTTCTCCAAATCATCTCTTCTCATAACAAGCCCAAACAATAGTGACTGTCTACGCCTAATGTCTCTAATCAGTTTACGATCTTCATTTGTTTCTTGAAGGACTTGTTCATTAGTCTTTCTGGCTGTCCATGGTATTCTTTGCATTTTCCTCAGAAACCACATTTCCATAGCCATCAGTTGTTTTTCAGCTTGACTGCTTATTGTCCACGCTTCACATTCATACAAAAGTATAGATTCCTTCCATATCATCTATATTTCTGAAAATATTTTCACTGTACAGGGAAAAAAGATCTGGAGACCTTACACATCCCTATCTCACATCTCTCTTAATAGGCTGATATTGACCTACATCGTTATCAATTATGATGGCAGCTTGTTGTTTCCAATATATGCTGTTTACAAGTCTAAGGTCTTTTCCATCAATTTGTAGATCTTCAAGCATCCTTATCATGTCGTTAGATTGGCAGCATGTTATTAAGGTAATATTTTTCAGAATGTGCATTTTTGCTATTGTAACATACGGATGTGCGATGGATAATTCGCAAGTTCTAAAGACAAAACATGGCTCTTATAAGCTAAAATGCAACCGACATGTTTTTTGTGTATCATGGACCAAGAAGTGTAACATGTTGAAATTCTGCCAGATGTGAACAATAAACCTTGATCATAAACGGCGTCAGGTTTTGGAATCTTAAACCTCTAGCCATTTTAATTATTACAATGGTTAGGAAAGAACGGCAACGGAGAACATGGTTTCTGGAAGAAGGGAAAGCAGTCGACAGCACTAAGATTGGCACAAGACACTTGGGAATGAGGGTGCCTGAAGCATAAGAAGTGGCACGAGATCGAGAAATTTGTTAACGGGACCTAATGATATGGACGCTCTGAAAAGTGCTTATTGCATGAGTACATTGATGTTTGCAATATGTGCTATTTACAAGTCTACATTCTTTACGTTGTAGATAATCTTCACATTATCCAACACATAATTTTTACATTATCCTACATCTAATCCTCTCATCAGCATACCATATTTACTTTGTCGTACACATAATCGTCGTGCTATTCTACATATAATCTTCACATTCTCCTAAATTAATCTCCACATTACCATACATATACTTTTCACACCATCCTGTAATAGTTACCTTACCCTCAACATAATTGTCACATTATTCTACATATAACCATCACATTCTCATTCATATAATCATCACATTATCCTACATGTATTCCAGGTTGCCACCTGATAGTGGAAAAAGGGCAAAGCTTCAACTTGTATTGCAGAGTCAGGGGTACCGCAACTTCAGTTTCATGGCAACTCTACAAGGATTCCGAATTCATAGATCTGGAACAATGTACATTGGTCAACAAAACGTGCTCATATACGAATCCATCAGCGTACACGGGAAGCGTGGTCAATATTGGGAACGTGTACACTGTCTTCCTGAACATCATCAGCGTCAGAACAAATGAAGTCGCATTTAGGTGCATCACTAACACTGGGGCATCTATTATTTGCCACCTGGAGGTCTATGGTAAGATGTGTCTTGTATTAGCATAGATATATAGACAGGCAGACATGTAGATAGATAAATGGATAGACAGGCAGAGAGGCGGGCGGGCAGGCAACAAGACAAATAGGCAGCCAACCAAATAAGCAAACAGATAGGCAGATATGTAGCTTGGTGGATAGATGGATACATGTATTGTAATATATAACGACAGCCAGATACACATAACGAACGACGAAATACATCGATATCTTATCAGAGACATAGACGGAGAGACCTATAGAAAAACAAATCAATAGAGAGATGGCCAGGTATACAACAAGACAGACAAACAAAGAGATAAACAGACAAAAGAAAGACAAACAGACAGACAGACAGACAGACAGACAAGTGCTGATTTTGTGTTGTGACTTAAGATGTAATAAGTTGTTTTACAAATATACCTGTTCACAGCATGGCCAACCGCACCTATCTGTAATATCGCAATCGTTAACTGTACAGTGACCATAATATGCACGACATCCAATGTATATACCGGAATTAAAACCAATCTACGATATTATGGGGTTAGTATGATTTTGCTTCAAATGTATCCGCACTCTTTCATTCAATTGAATTAATAATACTCACAGTTTCAAAGACCAATAGTAGTTTGAATTGTGAATGTTAGGAGAATGGCGCTGGTAAGTGATCGCTTTTTCCGGAGAGTATACATTTCTGCTGACCCTCTATAGTAACATTTCTGCTGACCCTGTATAATAACATTTCTGCTAACCCTGTATAGTAACATTTCTGCTGACCCTGTATAGTATCATTTCTGCTGACCCTGTATAGTAACATTTCTGCTGACCCTGTATAGTAACATTTCTGTTGGCCTTTTATAGTTACATTTCTGTTGGCCCATTTTAGTAACGTTTCTGTTGGCTACCACAGTAACAGTTCTGCTGGCCCAGTATAGTAACTTTTCTGATAGGTTGTTGGCCCTTAATAGTAACATTTCTGCTTGCACTGTATAGTAACATTTGTGATGTCACAGTTTAGTAACGTCTCTGTTGGCCAAGTATAGTAACAGTTCTGCTGGCCCAGTATAGTAACATTTTTGATGGCTTAGTATAATAACATTTCTCATGTCTTAGCATAGTAACATTTATGCTGGTACAGTATAGTAACATTTCTGCTGGCCGATTATAGTAACATTTCTGTTGGCCTATATAGTAACATTATGTTGGCCTAATTTAGTAACACTTCTGTTGGCCAAGTATAGTAACAGTTCTTCTGGCTTAGTATAGTAACATTTCTGCTGGCCTAGTATAGTTACATTTCTGCTGGCCTGATATTGTAACATTTCTGCTGGCCTACTGTAGTAACATTTCTGCTGGCCCAGCATAGTAACATTAGTGCGGGCCAGTATAGTAACATTTCTGCTGGCCTACTATAGTAACATTTCTGCTGGCCCAGCATAGTAACATTAGTGCTGGCCAGTATAGTAACATTTCTGCTGGCCTACTACAGTAACATTTCTGCTGGCCTACTATAGTAACATTTCTGCTGGCCCAGCATAGTAACATTAGTGCTGGCCCAGTATAGTAACATTAGTGCTGGCCCAGCATAGTAACATTAGTGCTGGCCCAGTATAGTAACATTAGTGCTGGCCCAGTATTGTATCATTTCTGCGACATGGTATACTAACATATCCGCTGACTCCGGTATAGTAACATTTCTGCTGGTTCCGTATAGTAACATTTCTGTTAGCCCAGTATAGTAACATGTCTGCTGGCCGGGAATTGTAAAATAAGTGCCGGGACGCCGTAGACAATGTTTCTATCACATCATAATACAATAATTACTGTTCCGGGATAGTTAAATTTATGCTCTCCCCCCCCCCCCCTCCCCTTCTCTGTATACTAAACTATCTGTTTTTCCCACATATTAAAATATGTTTTTCAGATATAATATACTACCTTTTGTTATTTTTTTTTCATTGTAAAATATATTTTTTTTTCTGGCATTGTAAAATGTCCATGGATAATACATTATCTTTTGTACTGGCATGGTAAAATATATTATGTCCGGACATATTAAAATATATTGTGTCCCCGAATAGAAAAATATATGTTTTTCCGACATACTAAAATACCAGATGTCAGGGCATAGCAATATATATTTTATAGCCTAGTAAAATATCTTATGTCCCAGGATATACACAATATATACTACCCTTGCACAGTAACATATCTGATGTCACCCGCTTTGTAAAATATCTGCACTCTAGGCGTAATAAACTGTTTAATCTCCTGACATAGTAACAAATATATATATATATAAAATGAAACGCAGCATTATTGCAGTTTCAATTGCAAACTTGTACCAATACTATATTGACGATGCTGATTCGCCCAGTGCAGTCTGCTCTGGCGATGCCGGTCCGATAGAACAGGACCTCTGTAGGGTCTTCTAGCCGTTTGATCTGACATTCGACCAGCTCCTGGCATTTTGACTGGACTGTGGAGGACGTAGATGCAAATTGATTCCTAAGGTGACGCAGTCGTATGAAACGGTCTTCGTAAGCAGTTGTGATTCTGGGTCTGGATGATGATTCGTTGCTTTGAAGTGAGATGATCCATACTTGCACATTGACTTTTCAATTGAATTTATTCGAGGAGCGTGACTCTTTTATAGGCATTCAATAATATGGTCAGAGAGTTTTGTGTTCAGTAAGTTTCACGGTATTATCTTGAACCTGTGTTTGGTTATTGTCAAAAATGTTCTTAGACCTTGACCTCTTTCATGACGTCACTAATTATGCGGTGAGTACAATATGTATATATATATGATCATCAAGTGCCATGCCGACTGGCGTAGGCGTTCATGACTTCCCACAGATCCCGGTCTTTGGTTTTCTGGATCAACTCTACCGTTAGTATTCCTTCACGCCACCTTCGCAATCCATCCAACACCATTTCTCTTGGTCTGCCTCTAACTCTCTTCCCTCGATCCAGTTGTCACGATGTTCTCCAATGCCTCTCTTCTCATCACATGACCAAAAAATGTTGTTTGGCTCTTTCTTATTGTTGTATATAATGCTCTAGTTTTATTAGCCTCTTTCAGGCATTCGTTGTTAGTTACTTTGGCAATCCAAGGAATTCGCAACATTCGTCTCAGGAAACACATCTCTGTTGCTTTCAGTCTCTTCCTAATTCGTTCATTAGCATTCCAAGATTCACAGCCATACAGCAAGACAGGTTCTATATAGCACCTTAGCACTCTCTTTCTTACATTCAATGATATTGACTTATAGCTTAAGATATTCTTCATTTTCTGAAATGCTGCCTGTGCTTGCCCTATTCTGCTCTTAATCTCTGTTGTTCATCTTCCATCTGATGTTACAAATGTCCCTAGATATTTAAAACTATCCACTTGGTGAAGAATGTTCCCTTCTATCTCTATTTAACATTTTGGTGCTATCTGTTTCTTTGATATCTCCATTGTTACTGTTTTCTTGATATTCAAGGAAAGTCCTTTCTTTGCACTTTCTGTTACTACAATTCCAACAGTTGTTTTAGATCTTTTGCATTATCCGCCATCAATACTGTGTCATAGCGTATATTATCTATATTATAACCTTCGAATATTATTCCTGGCTTTTCCTTTATCTGTCTCATTATTACTTCGCTATAAAGGGAGAAGAGACCCAGTGACAAAACACATCCCTGTCTTACTCCCAATTTTATGTGTTCATAATTTCCTTCATTTCCCATTTTAATCGCTGCCATTTGGTTCCAGTAAATATTTTTTTTTTTTATTATTCCGAGATCCTTCACATCAATGTTAATATCTTCCAACATTTTATTCATTTCATCATGCTTTACTTTATCAAATGCCTTAGTATAATCTATGAAGCACAAATATATGTCTTTCTTTGTCTCTGTTGATCTTTCGAATAGTGTCTGTAATTTATACATTGCATTCTTTGTACCTTAACCTTCCACAAATCCATAATGTTTTGTGTTCATAATTTCCTTCATTTCCCATTTTAATCGCTGCCATTTGGTTCCAGTAAATATTTTTTTTTTTTATTATTCCGAGATCCTTCACAACAATGTTAATATCTTCCAACATTTTATTCATTTCATCATGCTTTACTTTATCAAATGCCTTAGTATAATCTATGAAGCACAAATATATGTCTTTCTTTGTCTCTGTTGATCTTTCGAATAGTGTCTGTAATTTATACATTGCATTCTTTGTACCTTAACCTTCCACAAATCCATAATGTTCTTCACCAATTTCCATTTTCATTTTCTGTCTTGTTCTTCTCATTATAATTATGAGTAGAAGCTTAGTGACATGATTTATGAGGTTAATCGTACGAAAATCTTCGCAATCAATTGCTCCTGGTCTTTTTGGCATAGCTATAAATAAAGATGTCAAAATATCGCTTGCCATATTTCCACTGCAGTAAATATCATTCAACATTTATATATATATATATATAAATATATATATATATATATATATATATATATATATATATATATATATATATATATATATATAATACATATGTGTGTGTGTGTGTGTGTGTGTGTGTGTGTGTGTGTGTGGGGGGTGTATTGTGTGTGCACGTGCGCGTTTGGTGTAGATTTGTGCACAGTTAAATATCAGTTTGAGTATGCGTATTTATAGAAACTGGCCATGCGTAATTACTACACATTGGGCATTCCCGTTCCTGCTCATCCATATATGATTGATTGATTGATTGATTGATTTAGGAACCGACATCACAGCATTCGGGACATTCCCGAATGTATGTATATATATATATATATATATATATATATATATATATATATATATATATATATATATATATATATATATATATATATATATATATATACGACATTGTTATCCAACACTCTAGATGACTCTAGCGGCAAGTGACCTGGTAGAGAATAGATGTATAATTTTCGAAAACGCGACTGGATCTCTGGACACTTACTCAGCACAATGCACGTGGCGAATTCCAGTTGAAAAATTTCCCACCAACAGAGTCTACTTTTGGGTCCAGATGACTCCGTTTGTCTCCAACCTCTCACAACTGCACAGACCACCCGTTCGCAGCAACATCGTCACTGTAATAGTCGGTAAGTGCACTGAAAGAGGATGTTGAATTTTCAAGTGTGTATTGCTGGATTCGTCTGTGTGTTTGTAAGTGTATAATTGTATACATCTGTTTATCTTAACCATTCCCGACCAGTAGCGGTTCCTGCTTTGTGACTGGGATGTGATATGTGGCTCTCTGTGTGTGTGTGTGTGTGTGTGTAGTGTGTGTGTGTGTGTGTGTATGTGTGGCTTTTTGCTGACTGGCCTATGCGATCATACTTCTCCACAGCTTCTGATCTCCAACTGCGTGTATAACAATATGTACTTGAAAAACCCCTCCCTTACCACCTGCTTCTAGCCTAACTCCCCCTTACCATGCCAGGGCTTGCAAAGAGTCTTCTCTTGCTGTTTTCATGTATTTCCCCCTCTAATTTCAAGTTTGCAAATGAATTTGTTAGTTTGCAAACAATATACAGTTCATTTGTTCCTTCTTTTTCCACAACTGATTTTTAATTTTTTTAATGTGTCACATAACCTTGAACATCTCTTCGATGTAGACGACGTGCTCGTTATTTAATCAACAGATTTGAACTTGCTTTGAGTATCTCATTAGTGTAAATCACATACCTGTTAATTAATCAACAGGTTGTAACTTGGGTTGAACATCTCTTCAATGTAAATCACGTTGTTATGAGCTTTCATATGCGGTGTCTGCGAAGAATTCTTGGTATTAAGTGGCAAGACAAAATCACAAATACTGAAGTATTGGAAAGATCAGGTTGTGTGACAGTTTATTCCATGCTCAGTCTTCGTAGACTTAGATGGATAGGACATCTTAGGAGGATGGATGATGGTAGAATACCAAAGGATATCTTTTTTGGTGAATTACAGATGGGTAAGAGATCTCAGGGTCGGCCTCTACTACGATACAAAGATGTGTGTAAGCGGGACATGATTGATACAGGCATTGATAATGCACATTGGGAACAAGTCGCCGCTGAACGTGTTGCATGGAGGGCAAATATCAGAAATGGAATACAGTCAAAGGAGAAAATTATTGCAGAAAAGTCACACACCAAGCGTTTGAGACGTAAGATGGTGCATGATGGTGGAAATGACCACGTGTTCACATGCACCCACTGTGAACGGACATTTACAGCGCAAATTGGCCTTATCAGTCACACTCGCTACCGCCATAGTTAAAAGTTATTATGCCTTTTTAGAAGCACAAACTATCGTCTGTCAAGACGGCAAGGTGCCAATGGAATGTTGTTTGTCCATCAAGAATGATGATAACCATTCATTTCATCCAGTGTGGTTGAAAGTATGGAGCCGTGAGTTCTAAGATGGCTCATAAGGCATATTTTGGCTCGAAATGTTCTTTGACAAGGTGGACAAAGAATGCTTGACGTTTCTGGAGGAGGATTTCCTGCAGTGGTTTTTCTGTCCTGCCTTTTCTTCACAGCTCTTGCAGTCATGGTTGCCTCACACGTGACTGCACCCTTGCGTAATGATGCACGCCATGAATTTCGGTCTCTGGCTGCAGTCTCCCAGGTGTCATGATGAATTCCAAAAGCATTCAGTGAGATTTTCAGAGTGTCTTTAAAGCGTTTCCTCTGGCCGCCTTGGGAGCGTTTACCACAACGCAACTCGCCGTAAAAAATTCGTTTAGGGAGCCTGTGATCTGGCATGCGAGTCAAGTGACCAGCCCAGCGAATCTGATTCTTCATCAGTAGAGTGTGGATACTGGGCATGGACGCTCTTTCTAGGACTTCAGTGTCTGGGTTCTTGTCTTGCCATTTAATCTTCAATAGCTTCCTTAGGCAGACTGTGTGGAAGTGGTTTAATTTCCTAGCGTGTCGCTGATAGACAGTCCAGGTTTCACAAGCATATAGCAGTGTCGATAATACAACTACTTTGAAGACTTTTAGCTTTGTTTGCAGGCTTATTCCAATTCTGTCCCATACAGTCTTGTACAGTCTGTCAAAGGCCACACTGGCCTTGGAGATTCTTGCATTCACTTCGTCATCAATTGTGGCAGCTTGTGACACAGTGCTGCCAAGATAGGTGAATTTGTCCACAACAATTAATCTATGACCATTCACTCTGATATTCGGCACAGTGTGATTATTCCCTGGAGCTGGCTGGTACATAACTACAGTCTTCTCCAAGTTGATATTGAGCCCAAAGTTTTCACAGGCATGTGAGAAAGCTGAAACATTATGTTGAACGTCCGCCTCTGAGTTCGGCGCAACTATAGAGCGCAATAATGAGCAAATAGGAGCTCTCTGACGGTGTCGCTGTTAGTTTTGATTTTAGCTTTCAGCCTTCTGAGACTGAATACTTTCCATCCATGCGCTAGTTGATGTCTATTCCAATGTCGTTGTTCTCGAAGGCATTCGTCAACATAGCTGAAAACATGAGACTGAACAGTGTTGGTGCCAGGACACATCCTTGTATCACTCCATTGGTGACAGGAAAGGGCTCAGGCAGATCACTAATTTCCTGTACTCTTGCCTGCATACCATCATGAAATAGCCGCACTATTTGGACAACCTTTCGTGGACAGCCATATTTTGCCATAATCTTCCTCCATAGTCCTTCTCTGCTGGCTGTATCAACAGCCTTGGCAAGCAATGAAAGTGGAGAACATTTCGCAGTTCTGTTCCTGATATTTATCTTGCAGCTGCCTTGCATCGAAAATCATGTCAACAGTTCCTCGATCTTTTCTGAAGCCACATTAACTCTCAGGAAGAGACCTTGATCGAGATGGGCCGGGAGGCGATTGAGAAGAATTCTGGCGAGTATCTTCCCTGCAATTGAAAGCAAGGAGATGCCTCGATGGTTGTCACAGGATTGACGGTTACCTTTACGTTTGTAAAGGTGGACTATTGACGCGTCCTTGAAATCTTGTGGCATGGTCTCGTTCATCCATATGTTTGTAAAGACTTGGTGAAGCTGCTCTGTTAGGACCAGCCCACCTGCGTGGTATATCTCTGCTGGGATGTAGTCTGGACCAGGTGCTTTGCCGCTGGAGAGTTGCTGGATGGCTTTGTTTACTTCCACTATGGTTGGCAGGTCATCAAATGTATCATTGGTGGGAACTTGAGGAAGGCAGTTGATAGTTTCATCATCGAAGAAGAAAGTTGCATTTCAGATGTTGCTGAAATGCTCTGTCCAGCGTTGAAGGATCTCTTTCTTTTCGGTGACCAACGTTCCTCCATCTGCACTGAGGAGGGGAACTAAGCCTGGTGATATAGGAACATAGATCGCTTTCAGTGAGTCGTAGAAGTGTTTCATATCATGTCTGTCAGCAAAGCCTTGAATTTCATTAGCTTTGCTGCTCAGCCAGGAGTCCCACATGTGCCGACGTTTCTGCTGCTCTACTCTCTGAATGTTCTTGAAGGAATCATTTTTTATGTTGACTTTGGGTCATTCAAATGTGCCTTGAGAAGAAGTTTTTCGGCCAGCAATTGGTTGATGTCTTCAAATTTTCATCAAACCAGTCTTTATGCTTCCGGGGGGGGGGGGGGGGGGGGGGGGGGGGGGGGCTGGACCCAGTATTTCCATAGCAGTGTTGTAAATTATGTCCTTTAGAGCTCTCCACTCTGTTTCTGTATCCGGATACCTTTAGCCCTGGGACAAAGGTGACCTCAGTCCACAACCCCTTCCGCCCTTGGAACCCTATCTCCCTCACTCTCAACCAAGGGACATTACCCCTTTCAAACTTCGTCCTGAACTCATGACGCAACTCTCGCAGCTAACTTTGTTAACAATAGGGTGTATTATACAAGATGAATGGATGAAGGAGAATGATGATGATTCTGAGATAGGCCTTGCAGTATCTATGAGAGATAAGACGTGGCAAGGATCGAGTAGCCTCCTGGAGGAAGTGTCATCATCGTCCGGGCCTCAAGTCACACTATTGGGTAAGTCAGACACGTTCACCAAGTCTCTCAGGTCTCCCTCCAGGTATAGGTTTCTCCACTTGGCTAGGATGGCTGGCGAGTCGACTCACTGGTACTTGGGACCCCCGGTGGATGACGTCCCTGAAGTCTGGATCACCTTAGAGTAGGGATAAAGACTGTCTCTCGGAAGCTGGGAACTAGAACACTCCTCTGAAGCGCCTGGACGTCTCGATGGTACTGCGGGTATAGCGAGAGGGTGATCTCTCACTCAATAATAGTAACAGTCCCAACTGCCTATGCAACCCGCGCAGATCATCCGACTAAGAGCCCAGATATCACAGCACAGATACCTCTCCCGCTGAAACGTGGCACTTTAGATAGAGTTCAAAACAGACAAAAGTTCTTCCACAATATCAGGCACCACAGGGTACCAGGCACTGGGTAGCGGAGACATCATTACGATTCGGCAGGAAGGCAGTCAGTCAGGGTCACAACCTGGACACTAACAACAATCAGATACTTGCCCAGCTGGAGTAACGAACAAGGCGATATGGTGCTGTCATGGCACATAACCTGGGCTATCAGACGTGGAGTGGGCGAGGCGTTAGCTGGAGCCCATCTTGAGACGTACTCTCGATTGTAAGTACTGCTCGCTGAGGTAGTGGACTTCCAAGCTGTTCACACCGGCTACCGCCCTAGTCCGGATCACTGGACTCGTCTCCAGATCATGGCTCTGCTCTCAACAAGATAGAATCTGTGGAGAATAACACTCAGTGAGAGCACCATGAATCAGACTTACCCACAGCAGATACACTTAAGTCCCCCTTACTCAGACGTGTGGACCCTTCCCATAAGGGCCGCACTCATTCACTGGCTGCTCAAATGGTCGAGGACAGACTGGACCTAGAACAAAAGTGGCAGCTGTCCACCTACTTCCTCTTTCTCAGACGAACGTAGGAATGGGCCAAGGTTGGTGTCCGAGATATGGGTCTCTGCTGAAACATATCTAGACAACACATGTGGTTAGTGAGTTAGTTGTACTTATAGATAGAAGGGCCCTGAAGGAGGGCCGATTGCAGTACTTCCTCACCTCCTTCCTGTTATCCGCCAACGCTGATGGCGTACCAGGCCGTAGGCACAATCCAATAACTCCAAATAAATATACAGGGTGATCCCCCTGTAGCAGAAATCCACACCTCGTTCCCCCTCCCTGGTCCCAGGTCGGGGCATTTAGAACGGTGTCATGTTCAATATGAACAATTCTGTCGCAATGGTCCCTTCTCCCTTTAGCAACCTCTCAGGACTTCACTATACATTAAGCTGGCATTCCATCGAGGGAACTAATTACAAGACAGATGTGAGGAAAGACAAGAAGAAAGCCAGTGGTCGGCACATCAGGTGATCAGAAGCTCGACTCCCGGTACGACCTTGAAACGACCTCGGAGGGTTCGGCCGACCGGTGCATTCGATTCGTTGCACTTGCCCGAGTTCATCGATATATCACTCGATATATCCGAAGCGACTCCTTAATCTACTTCCGTTAGCGCTGTGAGTAACGGTTAGGCCGCGCTGGCCCCGCCGACGCTCGAGGTTATAAAGTTGGCCATGTGTGAACTCGAATTATAGGTCTCACTTCCTTGAACCCGTTTTTCCCGATCAACCAGGGCTGTAAATAAGCCGCGCGCTGCTAACCTATGACATATCTTAGCAGTACAATGCTGCTACACACGCGTTTGCCACAGGCTTAATTTTACAGTCGTAAACTACAAGCTTGCAACTGTTCACACGTGACCTCCTTTCCCGCGCCGGTCAGTGCACGCGTTAGCGAAATCTCATAATTTGAATCACCGACACCGCACTAGTTAACGAAAACGGTTGTACACATACCTTCACACAAACAGCACGACAGTGGATAAGAGAAGCGTTGTCACTGCAACTGGACATGATGTCGGAAGTCTTTACCCCTTGTCAAGACACGGCGTCCTGCTCTCTCTCCCTTAGCACTGGGCCAAAATGTCGACTGCCTGCCTGCAACCTTCGTCTCCAACTGATCAGTTGTTCCGGGACAATCGACTGCGCTTTCATCGGTCATGCGCAGTCGGTCTTGCCCGGACATCTGTTCCGCCACCAACTTACTGGAATAATCTTAAAGGGCGAGCAACGATTCGGGTCGGGTTGAGTCAAATTACTGGTTACTTCCCTTTCACTGGTAAATTTTCGTCACCCGAATCTCCGATGTCTCACCGGACCTTTCCTCAGCAGAAACATCACGAGGCGGACCCACTGAGTTCTGCGACATAGGGAAAGAACGATGTGGAAGGAAAGGGTACAGTAAATGCTGTGTATATGCTGCGAACAATTACTGAACGTGCTATAGAAGTAATCAAGGATATACATCTTTGCTTTATTGACTACACAAAGGCTATTGATAGAGTTAGACATGTCAACATTGTGAATATGCTTGCAGATCTACAAATTGATGGGAAAGACATTAGACTTATAAAAACCAGATATTGGAAACAACAAGCTGCCATAAGGAGTGATAATGAAGTGGGACAATATCAATCTATTAAGAGAGGTGTTTGGCAGGGATGTGTAATGTCTGCAGATCTTTTTTCCCTATGCAGTGAAAATATTTTCAGAATGCAGAAGATATAAATGGAATCAGCATTGGAGGACGAAACATCAATAACATTAGATAAGCAGATGATACAGTATTGATTGCTGACAATGCCCATGATCTGCAACAATTAGTAGACGCGGTTGATGTTCACAGTGAGCAGCTGGGGTTGGAATTAAATTGTATGAAGACACAGGTTATGGTTGTTACTAGGAAGAACGAAGTACCACAGTGTAATATACAAGTAAATGCGAATATTCTTCAACAAGTGAATCGGTACAATTATCTCGGTACAGTCATAACATCTGATTGGAGATGCCATGAAGAGATTAGAACAAGAATCGCCATGGCGAAAATAGCCTTTAGCAAGATGAACAACATTCTGACCAATAAAAAGATGTCAATTGCAACGAGAAAAAGAGTGTTGAGGAGATACATAGAGCCTGTTCTTTTTTATGGATGTGAAACTTGGACAATGTGCAGTCAAGCTGAAAAACATCTGATGGCTGCAGAAATGTGGTTTCTGAGGAAAATGCAAAGAATACCGTGGACAGATAAAAAAAAACAATGACCAAGTACAACAGGGGACAAATGAAAATCGTAAATTGATTAGAGAAATTAGACGTCGACACTCAAAATTGTTTGGACATGTTATGAGAAGAAATGGATTGGAGAACTTAGTGACAACTGGCAAGATCGAAGGGAACAGACCAAGAAGAAGACCGAGAGGAAAATACCTGGATGGCTTGGCCACATGGCATGGACGAGCCATTAATACTGAGCTGATCCACGACTCTGGTGATCGAGTGAAATGGCGAGTCATGACCACGCACGCTTTCCGGCATGGCACATGATTGATTGACAAGACACACATGAAAACCGTAAACTGATAAGAGAAATTATGCGTAAACATTCGATATTTATTGTGCAATCTATGAGATGTAATAAACTGGCGAACTTGATGACAACTGGCAAGATTCAGCGGGAAAAGAACAAGTGAAAGGCAGAGAGGTAAATATATGGATGGCTTGGCCACGTAGCATAATCGGGACGAGAACAAGATTGGTGATCGTGTAAGTTGGCGAAAAATGACCGTCCTGTCTTATCGGTATGGCACATGATGATGATAATGATGGGCTTGCCGTTTGAGGTTAGTGTGGCCGTTGGATTCCTGCGCTTGCCATTAAATTCATATTGATATATTGGAATCTTTCCGTCTTGACAGACAATAGTTTGGTACATTGTGCTTAAAAAAAAGGCTTAATAACTACGACCCATGCGGTGGTGAATGTGGCTGATAAGGCCAATTCGTGCTGCAAATGTTTGTCTACAGTGTGTGCATGTGAAAACACGGTCATTTCCATCAGCATGCACCATCTTACGTCTCTCACGCTCTGTGTGTGCTTTATCTGAAATAATTTTTTCCTTCGTCTTTATTCCATTTCTGATAGTTCACTCCACGCAACACATTCAGCGGCGACTTGCTCCCAATGTGCATTATCAATGCCTGTATCAATCATGTCCCGCTTACACACATCTTTGTATCGTAGTAGAGGCCGATCCTGAGATCTCCTACCCGTCTGTAATTCACCAAAAAAGATGTCCTTTGGTATTCTACCATCATCCATCCTCCTAGCATGTCCTATCCATCTAAGTCTACGAAGACTGAGCATGGAACACACCGTTACACAACCTCATCTTTCCAATACTTCAGTATTTGTGATTTTGTCTGCCAACCTAATACCAAGTATTCTTCGCAGACACCGCATATAAAAGCTGTCTAAACGTTTCTCTTGGTGTGAGTAAGTTGTCCAAGTTTCACTGCCATGAAGAAGTGTACTAAGGACACAAGCTTGGTAGATGAGGACTTTTGTTTTGGCAGTAAGCTTCCTGTTCTCCCTTACTCTTTTTGCTAACATGTTCATTGTTGTTGCTGCCTTTCCAATCCTGATGTTGATTTCCTGATCTAGGGATAATTTGCTATTTACCTCTGATCCTACATATGTAAAATGGTCCATTATCTCCAGTTCGGCGTCGTCAATAAAGATTGATGGTACTCCATGTGTACCTTGTGACATAATCTGTGAGTTCTTTATGTTAATTGTTAAACCACATTTAGAACAAGTATTGGAGAATGCAGATAGCAGATGTTGTAATTCTTCCTCAGAGTGGGTCGTAATTGCAGCATAATCTGCAAAAAGCAACTCTCTGATTAGTACCCTCCTAATTTTGGTTTTGGCCTTCAATCTCTGAGCATTATAGAGGCTGCCATATGAGCGTGAGTGAATGTATATACCGCCATCCTGATCAGGAAAGGCATATTTCAGTAGAAGTGAAAAGTATATCCCAAAGAGGATGGGGGATAGTACACAACCTTGCTAACTCCACTCTTGATTTCAAACTCTTCTGAAGTTGAGCCATCAAACTTGATTATACACTTCATGCCTGTGTGGAACGATTCCACAGTGGACAGAAGAGTTGCTTGGCAGCCAATCGTCTTTAGTGCTTTGAACAGACCCTCACCACTGACCAAATCGAATGCCTTAGTGAGGTCGATGAAGGCAATAAACAGTGGTTGATTTTGTTCCCGGCATTTTCTTGCATTTGTCGCAATGAGAATATCATATCAATGGTAGACCGGTTCTGACGGAAGCCGCACTGTGATTCGGGGTAGACTTGATCTCCCAGGACTTGAAGTCTGCGCAGAACAATTCTGGCATATACTTTTCCAATAATACACAGAAGTGAGATACCCCTATAGTTGGTACAGTCGCTCTGATCGCCCTTGGTCATGTACTATGATGCTTGAATCTTTGAAATCCTGTGGGACTTGTCCTTCTCGCCAACATATCTCTATTAGCTGGTGGATCTGTATAGTGAATGTGTCTTGCCCAGTCCTGATAACCTCTGTTGGAATCCCATCCTTACCTGAAGCCTTGCCAGATGCAAGTTCATTTATAGCACACGCAACTTCTGTTGTGCTGGGAAGTGTGTCCAGCTGGTCAAGAGTTGGTAGGGCCTCAATGGCGTTGAGGCATCATCCGCTAGCTTGGTCTCACTTGAGTAAAGCTCTAAATAGTGCTCTACCCATCTATCCATCTGCTATTTCTTATCAGTGATGATTTCTCCAGTCAAGGTTTTCAGTGGTGCATTTCTTTTGATCATTGGACCACAGGCTTTCTTTATCCCTTCATACATGCTTCTGATGTTTCCCTTATCACTTGCGATTTGAATGGACTCACATAACTTGATCCAATAGTCATTCGCACACTACCTGGCAGCCTTTGCACATCCTTCCTAGCTTGCTTCAGCTCACTCAGAGTGTTAAGCATTGTTCTTTCCTTGTATCTTAAGAGATCTATCTTCTTTTTATCAATCAACGGCTGCAGTATCTGGCTGTTTTCTGCAAACCAGTTCTACCTCTTATGGTTCACAGTGCCGTAAACTCCTACCGCACTGGCCATGAACTCGAGTCCTTGCCCACATGAGCATTGAAATCACCGAGCACATAAATGTAGTCGGATTTTGGAACTGCTTTGATCACAGAGTCTAGTTCCTCATAGAACTTATCCTTCACATCATCAGAGAAAGCGATTGTCGGTGCATATGGAGTGATAATGGTGGCTAAACCACAAGAGGCTGTCAAGCGCAGGGATAATAGTCTTTCATTACCTCAAGCTGGGATATCAATCATTCCCAGTAGCGAATTCTTCACTGCAAAGCTCACACCATGTTGCCTTTTTTTCTGCCTGGCCTCTACCCTTCCAAATAAAGGTGTAATTGTTTTCCCTGAGTGACTCTTCCTCAGCGAATCGAGTCACCTGCAGGCCATTAATATCAATGTTAAGACTATTGAGTTCGGCATCAATCACAGCAGTTTTTCTCACATCGTCAGTATTTGTCAAGTCAGTGGAAAGTCCTGGACACATGTTTCTCACGTTCCAGGTTGCTAGCCGTAGCTTGAGCTGTCTATTTTCTTTTTATTAGTACCTAGTGTATTGGTTTTACAGGCTGCGATTCAGATGTTGTCCTAGCCCCAAGCACCCATTGAAGCATGCACGCTGTGGCGGATCAGCACCCAACTGGCCGGGGGCTGCCCAGCTTGAGACGGGCGGTAGCTGATCAGTGACACCTGTAGGTGTCTCCCACCGTCAGAGGTAACGCGTAGATCCCCATGTCTACGCCAATTGACAAGGACTTATAACCCGTAACAGTTACCTCTCGCTTTGATTCCGAGACCGTTAAGACCGAGGATGGAGTTATTGCCTCTCCATAACACAAAGCCTGGGATAAAATAAAGAAACCATGTGTTGCCCATGCAGCATAATCCCTCTCTCGGCCTGCTTAGTTCACTCCAGAGGAAAGGTAATACATATACATCTGGAACAAGACAAGCTGCAGAAGCTGCCGGATCAGCAAAGCAATACTCTAACTGTCCGCCTGTCGGAGCTTCTATCCTAGACTAGCTGGTAACCAAAGCTTAGGGCCTGGTCTGCCCTTCCATGACATTTTGTCTTTAGGTTGCATTTCCTCGCACCAGGATAAGGCTTGCGCCCTCCCAATTGCGCTCTTCCACCCGAAGCCGTTGGCACAATGTCTGGTGTCGGGTTTGGTAAGCGCCGCCCAACATTCGGCGCTGACAGAAAGCAGGAAGTACCGTGTACTGTCATACGGTAGCTCAGTCAACTGTCGGTGCGCTAACGACCGGGAAGTCGGTTCAATCCACAACCTGGTTGATCGGACTGCACCATTGACTTAGCGTTCAGAAAGCAATGGCAAACTATTGAATAAAAAATTGTATACAAAATTGGGGTCGATTGCAGAGTTCCTCAAAGGCCATACCACATTCTCTAGTTTGCCATTGCCTTCAGAATGAAAAGTCAACCTTGAAGCCACACTGACCGTTGTATGGAATGCGCATGTGCTTAAACCCAGCGGCTACGCTGACCTCTAGTTATTAAATGTATATAGTTTATTATGAACGGTTTTTCCGTGCATCTGACCCATACAGCAATACAAATTTAATGATGCAGTTAAATATTCAAAGTTTATTAACACCTAATAATTAATAAAAGGCAATGTTTTCATGTATGTTTAAAAGACAAGACAGTTTATTGTTATTTTCTCAATGAAATATCTCGGTGTATATTCCTCAGATCATTGGATTGGAGTCTGTTAACACTGAAATATATGTTTAGGAAACATAAATATAGGTTTTACCCAGGCCCATCCATGTGTGCTGTGCTGAATTGTTCCCATGTTTCACTTGAGGTCGACTCTCCACGGATATGACGTCCAGTAATGGTCATGCACAAACGTCTGGTTTCTCGGCTTAGAGAGGGTATAGAGGTCTCTGCAGCAATTTGCTTGACATTATCACGTTGCAGCCGGACGGAAGAAATATCTCCATAGAAATGAATCACTTGATGAGTGGTTACATGTTGGTCTGAAAATTCATAGATGAAAGACAAAGAGAATGATATGAAATTAAGAAAACAACAGCTCTAACTCCGCTGGCGAAAATTCACTTCAATAGGCGAAATCATACACCTGTTTGGGAAGCTATGCAGACAATGAAGGGGTAAGAGACACAGATATTGAAATAACAATACCAAAGGAAAGAAATGCGTTCATAGCGCTAGGAAATTTGTGGAAATCGAAGGAAGTTACACTTACAATTTTTTATGTTAAATCGATACTATCGTTTCGGTCAGAAAAAATGGACAACAGCTAAAAGAATTATTGCTAAGAATCTACAATAGGTACTAATTGATGCCTACGCAGAATAAAAAGGTGTGACAAAATCAACTGACAAATACAGGGAACCAAAAGTAGAGGAAAAGACGCTCGCGCTGAATAAGATACATGATAAAAAAACCTGATAACAATACAACTATACACTCTCTTATGTGGAACCCACATAGCAACGCAAATGGTGGGACCAAAAAAAACAAAAAAAAACACGAAAAATAGAATTACAGACTTAGATGAATAATATTGGGAGGACATGGAGGAAGTTGCAGTAATGACCGAACGAACGAACGAACGAAAATCTTTATTTTCAAAGGGTTAAGTATTGGGCACGCAGGCACGTCTGACATTCTGCCCTTGTTCTCTATCTCCTCTCATACATTCTTTCATATGAAGCAATTCTTTGACAACAAAAGAACAGGAGACAGCAACAGCCAGGAGGCCTTGGCGTGGTTTGCTTGACGGTCTATGCTTCAATGGGGAATAATGGGGTAGCAGAGGAAGATGAAAACTAACCTGGCTGTAAGCTACCTGCTGAGAGTGGAAGATCAAACGCAATTGCATTAGGCTGAACTGATTCAGTGCCAAAACAAATTGAGGACTGGACCAAACATGGTACATAAGCAAATGAACAAGTATTATAAATTTCCGTTCACTGAGCATTACAATTGGGGAAGATACATGAAACAAAACAAATAACACGGTACTCTAGTATGGCGATATATCGCCATTCTTTCAAAATAGGGGGTCACACTTAGCGATACATTATCCACTGAATCAGTTAAGAGTGAAAATATTATCTTCAAGACGGATGACAACATAAAAATGACCTCTATGTATTTTTGATTAAACATCACATATGTTTATGTTTTTACAGAAGCATGCTGAAAATAACTTGGACAGTCAAGGCGAGTTTGCTGAGTATATCTATGACAGCCAAAATAAGTAATACAAATATGTTAGTGAGGCTAAGACATACATACAACTTACCACGACCATCGGATGATGGCCGTAAATTGTCGTCGTATTGTTAGAAGACAAATACAGGACAATCGGAGATAACTAATTGTTACACTCTAATGGATGTCGTGAGATGCGGATGAGCATGATCTTCCTCGCATGTCGACAAGGCCTTAATCATAACGAAGATGTTTATATTTATAGACTTTAATGGTTTTGTTGCCCTTGACGAAAACCACACACACATACACACACACACACCCACACACACACACGTAAACACAACACACACAAGTGTATATACGATGTATAAATATTATTGGAGACATGGGCGACGCAAGGAAGGAGATAATATCCTATAGGTGATCTCAGTTAAACATACACAGAAAGCATGCAAATGTATATATATATATAAACACTCCATTGTCTGTTTATATATCCCATTACTTTATAAAGCTGTATGAGTTGTTTCTCTATAGATGTACGTTATATATATATATATATATATATATATATATATATATATATATATATATATATATATATATATAAAATGTATATGAGATATATATGCAAAAATAAGTGCAAAAGGCTGCCAGGCAGTGTGCAAATGATTATTGGATCAAGTTATGTGAGTCCATTCAAATCGCAAGTGATAACGGAAACATCAGAAGCATGTATGAAGGGATAAAGAAAGCCTGTGGTCCAATGATCAAAAGAAGTGCACCACTGAAAACCTTGACTGGAGAAATCATCACTGATAAGAAACAGCAGATGGATAGATGGGTAGAGCACTATATGGAGCTTTACTCAAGTGAGACTAAGCTAGCGGATGATGCCCTCAACGCCATAGAGGCCCTGCCAACTCTTGACCACCTGGACACACTTCCCACCATAACAGAAGTTGCGTGTGCTATAAATGAGCTTGCATCTGGCAAGGCTCCAGGTAAGGATGGGATTCCAATAGAGGTAATCAAGAGTGGGCAAGACACACTCGCTCTACAGATCCACCAGCTAATAGAGCTATGCTGGCGAGAAGGACAAGTCCCACAGGATTTCAAAGATTCAAACATCATAACGTTGTACAAGAACAAGGGCGATCGGAGCGACTGTAACAACTATAGGGGTATCTCACTTCTGTGTATTGTTGGGAAAGTATTTACCAGGATTGTCCTGCGCAGACTTCAAGTCCTGGGAGATCAAGTCTACCCCGAATAACAGTGCGGCTTCCGTCAGAACCGGTCGACCATTGATATGATATTCTCATTGCGACAGATGCAAGAATAATGCCGGGAACAAAATCAGCCACTGTTTATTACCTTCATCGACCTCATAAAGGCATTCGATTTGGTCAGTCGTGAGGTTCTGTTCAAAGCACTAAAGAAGATTGGCTGCCCACCAACTCTTCTGTCCATTGTGGAATCGTTCCACACAAACATGAAGGGTATAATCAAGTTTGATGGCTCAACTTCAGAAGAGATTGAAATCAAGAGTGGAGTTAAGCAAGGTTGTGTTCTAACCCCCACCCTCTTTGGGATATACTTTTCACTTCTACTGAAATATGCCTTTCGTGATCAGGATGATGGTATATACATTCACTCACGCTCAGATGGTGGCCTCTATAATGCTCAGAGATTGAAGGCCAAGACCAAAATTAGCAGGGTACTAATCAGAGAGTTGCTTTTTGCGGATGATGCTGCGATTACGACCCACTCTGAGGAAGAATTAAAACATCTACTATCTGCATTCTCAAATGCTTGTTCTGAATTTGGTTTAACAATTAACAAAAAGAAGACACAGATTATGTCACAAGGTGCACATGGTGTACCATCAATCTTTATTGACGACGCCGAACTGGAGGTAGTAGACCATTTTACATATCTAGGATCAGAGGTAAATAGCAAATTATCCCTCGATCAGGAAATCAACATCAGGATTGGCAAGGCAGCAACAACAATGAACATGTTAGCAAAAAGATGCTGGGAGAACAGGAAGCTTACTGCCAAAACAAAAGTCCTCGACTACCAAGCCTGTGTCCTTAGTACTCTTCTTTATGGCAGTGAAACCTGGACAACTTACTCACGCCAAGAGAAACGTTTAAACAGATTTCAAATGCGGTGTCTGCGAAGAATACTTGGTATTAAGTGGCAAGACAAAATCACAAATACTGAAGTATTGGAAAGATCAGGTTGTGTGACGGTGTATTCCATGCTCAGTCTTCATAGACTTAGGTGGATAGGAGATGTTAGGAGGATGGATGATGGTAGAATACTAAAGGACATCTTTTTTGGTGAATTACAGACGGGTAGGAGATCTCAGTGTCGGCCTCTACTATGATACAAAGATGTGTGTAAGCGGGACATGACTGATACAGGCATAGATAATGCACATTGGGAGTAAGTCGCCGCTGAACGTGTTGCATGGAGGGCAAACATCAGAAATGGAATAAAGACAAAAGAGAAAATGATTGCAGATAAAGCACACACAGAGCGTGAGAGACGTAAGAAGGTGCACAATTGTGGAAATGACAGTGTTTTCACATGCATCTATTGTGGGCAAACATTTGCAGCAAGAATTGGCCTTACCAGCCACACTCGCCACCGCCATGGTTTGTAGTTATCAAGCCTTTTTGAAGCACAATGTACCAAACTATCGTCTGTCAAGACGGAAAGGTGCCAATGATATATATATATATCCATCAATCATGTGCCATGCCGGTAAGCGTGGGCGATCATGTTCTGCCATCTCACTCGATCACCAGAGTCGTGGATCAGCTTCGTGTTTCTGTCTCGACCATGCCACAAGGCCAAGCCATCCAGGTACTTGCTTCTAGGTCTTCCCCTTGGTCTGTTCCCCTCGATCTTACCAGTTGTCACCAAATTCTCCAATCCATTTCTTCTCATAACATGCATAAAAAATTTTGACTGTCTACGTCTAATTTCTCTAATCAATTTACGATCTTCATTTGTTTCTTGAAGGACTTGTTCATTGGTCTTTCTGGCTGTCCATGGTATTCTTTGCATTTTCCTCAGAAACCACATCTCTACAGCCATCAGATGTTTTCAGCCTGACTGCTCATTGTCCACGCTTCACATCCATATAAAAGTACAGGTTCAATGTAGCATCTCAACACTCTTTTTCTCGTTTCAATTGACATCTTTTTATTGGTCAATATGTTTTTCATCTTGCTAAAGGCTACTTTTGCAATGGCGATTCTTGTTCTAATCTCTTCAAGGCATCTCCCATCCGATGTTATTACTGTTCCGAGATAATTGTACCTGCTCACTTGTTGAAGAATATTCCCATTTACTTGTATATTACATTGTGGTATTTCGTCCTTCCTAGTGACGACCATAATCTGTGTCTTTTTACAATTTAATTCTAACCCTAGTTGATCACTGTGTGTAACAATCGCATCTACTAAATTTTGCAGGTCATGTTCATTGTCTGCAATCAAGACTGTATCATCTGCATATCTAATGTTATTGATGCACCGTCCCCCAAATATATATATATATTTCATCCTCTACCATTAACTTGTGAAGACGTGACCCTTTCAGTTTGCAACTAAAGACAACAATATTTTCACTTCTTTAATTTCAATACATTTAAATAAATAATATTCAGTTATGTTGAATGTATTATCTCTTCATAAAGTAAAACGTAAAATTCCCCTATTCACACCATAGAAATATTGAGTATATGTTGGGAATCCCACATTTTTAGACTGATGGTCACTCAATTTATAATAGATTCAAAATCACGCTGGTGACCTTTACTTTCCAGGACAATTCCTGCTGCTCATTTTAGACTAGGTCGGCCTGTGACCCGGGATTTCTGAAAGTAGGTGTCGAAGGAAATTCAAACAGGTTACCGACACGCATGTCATTCACTGTGTTACAGCAGTTCCCTTGTAACTATTTCGAAAACGCGTTCACAAACAACATGTCTGCAACCTCATTTGGTAGAGGAAAATTGAGGTGTCTGGTTGTAATTGCTATTTGATGTTCATTGTGAGTGGTCGTATTATAAGTGAAAATGCCACTACGTGAATATACCTATATCTGAAGAGACTTTAAGAAATAGTCAATTAAGCACCAGCCATATATTATGTCTGGTATGTACTTGCAGTGTTCTATCTATTCAAGTCGCTATACGAGGAGTTTGGTAATTTTTTGTTTGTTTGTTTGGTTTTTTTTTTTTTTTTTTGGTTAACATATTCCATATCTCTTACAAGACGTTGAAGTCAACACTAGCATTTTACTGCCGTTTTTGATGTCTTGGCAAGTTTTAACGTTCAGCTGTTTGCCTTTGCTTTCTGAACGACCGGCTAACATACCAACACGTTAAAACAGGCGCGACACCGTCTGCTGCCAAATCAGTCACCGCTGTGTTTCCAACGCGGATAAGCGGCATTACCATTTGCGTCCGCAGCGCCATCGCCAAGGAGACCGTTGTTTGGTAAATATGTTACGATGTGTAAACCATACGAAACGACGAACGGCATACAAAGAAGTAATAATGAATGTAAGGAGCTAATTGCTTTCTTGGAATCAACACAGCTTTCTTAGAATGGACACAAAGACGTTTCATCAATGAACTTCATCTGGCTATAAAACTTGCTTCAGTCTAAATATGCAACTGCTTATATGTTGTTGCTTTACAAATAAAGTGCTTCTTGTGTTGATACATAGCAATGTACATTTGTCAGCCTTGTTCTTTGCATTATGTTGTACAGACGTGTGTGTCGAAGGTGGTGAGTTAATCAGAAACAGGTACCTGTTTACACACATTACTTCACATAATTTTTGAAAATAGATGCAATAAGGACAATCAACTCACTGGACAAATGGCACCAACACTAAATAACAAACACGTATCTGTAGGTGCTAACATGCATTCTACAATACAATCTTCATACCAACTCTCACCTACCAATTCCACATTTGGACAATTACAGAATAATATAAAAGAAACAGTGACAGCAACGGAAATGAGATTCCTGAGAAGAATAATCAATGTAGCAAGAAGCAAGAAAGTGAGAAATTATAAAATCAAAACAGCCTAGATTTTATTACACAACAGAAAATTAAATAGGTCGGTCATATAACCAGGTTACCAACAGACAGTATAACACAACAAGCAACGACGTACCGAGGGAACCAGAAGAAAAGGCCGACCGTTTAAACGATGGACAGAGGCAATAACCGTGTTCATGAGAATATCGATATACGAACCCCATTAACGGCCACTCTCCCGCTGTGTATGCTTTACCTCGACACCGCAAGGCACAAGAGCAACAAGATGTGATGAGATAAACAACAATAAGAACGGTTCATATACTGAATATTACAATCAGAAGTGACTGAAACTAAAGCTAAACTGCAGACAATAATTATACGCATCTCAAGCAGAAGCCTTCAAATCGAGAATGAAATAGATACATTAAATAGTCATACATTGGTTATCATAAATGACAAAGAAGCGTGTATTACATATCATCATAACCATCATCAGTATGATTTATTGGAAACGGTGAGCCATATGTTCGGGCATACCATAAACACACTGCTAGCATACCATGAACACACTCCTAACATACCACGAACATACTCCTAACATGCCACAACTTTACTCCTGATACACAGCAAACACACTATTAACATACAAAAACACACTCCTAACATACCACAAAAACAATCCTAAAGTACCGCAAACACACTCCTAACATACATCAAACACACTCCTAACATACCACAAACACGCTCCTTACAAACACCAAACACACTCCTAGCATATCACGCATACGCTCCTAACATGCATCAAACACACTCCTAACATGCATCAAATACACCCCTAACATGCATCAAACACACTCCTAACATGCATCAAACACACTCCTAACAAACCACAAACACAATTCTAATATTTCACTCCACACTCCTATCATACCACAAACACGTTCCTAACAAACACCAAACACTCTCCTAGCATATCACAAATACGATGCTAACATACCGCAAACACACTAATAACATACCACAAACATGCTCCTAACGTACCAAAAACACAATTCAAACATAAAACAAACGCACTCGTAACATACCACAATCACGATCCGAGCGTACCAAAAACACATTCCAACATGCCACAAACACACTCCTAACATACCACAAATAAGATACTGACATAGCCCAAACACGCTCCTAACATACCACAAACACGCTCCTACATACACCAAAAACACTCCTAACATACCACAAATACACTCCTAACATAACACAAATAAGATGCTAACATATACTAAAAATTCTACTAACTTACCACAAACACACAACAAACATACCACAAACATACTTCTAACATACGATAAACACTATGCTAACATACCACACACACGCTTCTAACATACCACAAACACACATATAACATACAACAAAAACAGCTTCTAACATACTACTAACATACCACAAACATGATGCCAACATACCACAAACACACTCCTAACATACCACAAACACAGCTCCTAACATACCATAAACACAGCTCCTAACATACTACAAACACACTACTAACATACCACAAACACACTACTAACATACCACAAACACACTCCTACCATACCACAGAAACACTACTAACATACCACAAACACACACCTTACATACCACAAACACACTACTTACATACCACAAACACACTACTAACATACCACAAACACACTACTAACATAATACAAACACGCTACTAACATACCAAAAACACACTCCTAACATACCACAAACACACTCCTAACATACCACAAACACACTCTAACATACCACAACACACTCTAACATACCACAAACACACTACTAACATACCACAAACACGCTCATAACATACCACAAACACACTCCTAACATATGACATACACACTCCTAACATACCATAAACACACTACTAACAAACCACAACCACGCTGCCAACATACCACAAACACTATGCTAACATACCAGTACCACACACCTAACATACCACAATCAAAGACATAACATACCTCAAACACTCTCCTAACATACCACAAACACAGCTCCTAACATACCACAAACAAACTGCTAACATATCACAAACACTATGCTAACATACCAGTACCACACACCTAACATACCACAAACAAAGACCTAACATACCACAAACACACTCCTAACATACCACAAAAACAATCCTAACATACAACAAACACGCTCCTAACACACACCAAGCACACTACTAACATACCACAAACACACTACTAATATACCACAACCATACTACCAACATATTAAAAACACACTGCCAACATACCACAAACACACTGCCAACATACCACAAACACATTGCCAACATACCACAAACGCACTGCCAACATACCACAAACACACTGCCAACATACCACAAACTCACTGCCAACATACCACAACCATACTACTAACATACTACAAACACACTGCCAACATACCACAAACACACTGCCAACATACCACAAACACACTGCCAACATACCACAAACACACTGCCAACATACCACAAACACACTGCCAACATACCACGAACACACTGCCAAAATACCACAAACACACTGCCAACATACCACAAACACACTGTCAACATACCACAAACACACTGTCAACATACCACAAACACACTGCCAGCATACCACAAACTCACTGCCAACATACCACAAACACACTGCCAACATACCAGAAACACACTGTTAACTTACCACAAACTCACAGCCAACATACCACAAACACACTACCAACATACCACAAACACACTGCCAACATACCACAAACACATTGCCAACATACCACAAACACACTGCCAACATACCACAAACACATTGCCAACATACCACAAACACACTGCCAACATACCACAAATACACTGCCAACATACCACAAACACACTTCTAACATACGCCAAACACCCTCCTAACATACTACAGACACACTCTTAACATGCCACAATCAAAGCTCCTGACATACCACAAACACAATTCAAATATGCCACAACTACACTCATAAGATACCAAAAGCAGTCCTAACATACCACAAATGTAATGCTAACATAACACAAACATGCCCTTAACATAGAACAAACACACTTCTACCATACCACAAACACACTCCTAACATACATGTCGTAAGTTATCCCTTCTTACTTTAGTGTTGTCCCTGGAGTGAGGGGAATCAACACCCACATTTTTATTAACCCAATATTATTGTCCTAGAGAAACCACTAGACTCCGTCCACAAAACTCCGTCGGTCTGCAGACACCTCTTTCTTACTCTCACTCACCCCTGGATCATGCTTTCTCTCACTCCTCCCCAACACAACATACTCCACAACTCTAGCTTTAACAAATAAATACAAAATAATTTATTAAGCAAAGAGTATGTGTGTGAGAAGTGTGTGTGTGTGTAATGTGTAGAATGTATGTCGAATTCTAGTGTGTCTGTAGATTCAGAGCAGCAGATCAGGAGCCAAGTCAGATGATCATCATAGCAAGGGTACGCCACAGCATGATAGCTTAGTACGTGTACACCTCACCAGGTGATGCGTCTCTTCTTCCAGACGTTGACTTTCTCCGGGATCCACTGGGTCGACTAGATGCATGATCCACCAAGAATTGTTATTGTATAACCCCAATCCTGGATCTGTCACTCACTATAATGACTAAGGTCCCTATAACTCAAATAGGTACGGATCGCTATACTGTGAAACTAGGTTTCAATGTCACAGGTCTCACATTTGTTCTAATCCATGTTCATAGATTGTCACACACAAACTGTTCTAAAGTACTTCTTCACTGCACTAAATTATTCCACGAGAACTTCATGTTCAAATGTCTTTCTCTAGACTCTAATGTTCAGTGGTATGTGGTGAAGAAACGAGTATCACCCGACCTGGGTAAATCCCTATTGTAAATGAATCGTTTATAATGTCTTACTCCACTGAGCCAGTTTCGTATGGACCCTCTGGATCCTAGGCCTAGCATAAACAGTGCTGATTGTACTTTCTTCTGGGTATTTATTCATCATATAAAATAAAGTGAATGTTAGTTGGATGTTCTTCTTAAGGAGAGTTGACCTCCATCAAACCCAGTGTAGAGCTTCCTCATAGACGTAGGGGAACCTGTCAGAGAAAGAGACCACATCTGGTGAAGGCCGCCTGACACTAATCCCTACTAGCTGAATGTAGGCCTACTGCCTTGCTCAGAGAGTTATCAATGAACTAAACTCTGTCAAGGATCATAGTGGCTCATTCCTTAATTATGAATCAGTTAAGGCAAGGAAAGATCAATAACGGAGTGCAGAACCCCAGTGGGCAACCCACTGAAAGATCCCACTATTAGACACTTTCCCCACCTCCCAACCAATTCCTAATCTCTCCAAATATCACCCTGCTACACTATTCACACTAGCAGAGCTAATCATCACTTCATTACTCTAGCTAGTTTTACCAAGGCAACTGCTTATATTAATTAGGCTTAAATATACTATCAATACTACCTTAAGCAATACCGCATCATTCCTGGATGGCCTCTACACTTTGCCATAAAGACACATGTTATTTAATTTTTTAATTAATCTAACACTGTAGAGCTCTCCGAACTTCATAACTGCGGTAACAAAGCACGTCAATCCTAGTCAATTTCCTTGGCCACACTAATGTACACAAGTCTTGTATCTGTCAAGAGCTGGGTGTGTTCTAGTGAAGTTCTTTTGATGTCACGCAGGTGTCTTCAGGGGCACTAACTATTTCCAGAAATCTTATGTCCCCTTGGTTTAATCAATGCAAGAGTTATTCCCCTTGTTGCAACTTCCAAAACAAGGTAGCGAGTTCCTGCATTCTCCCAACAACGGGTTTCAATAACAAGCCGCCAATTCGTTTGATGTCGGAGAATTCTCAATGAAAGACGGGACTGTTTCATCTCCCGAGTTGGGCGATTCTACTTGGATCCGACTTGTTTTTTCTGTATTTGTTAAAAACAATTGTGGCCTTCAAAACATGCCGTGAATCAGACTGTCTGTATTATCATCATCTGGTTAATCCACAGTAATTTCATGACAATACTTCAGAAACAATGCTAACATAACACAAACACTCTGATAATATACCACAAACACACTTCTGATATACCACAACTACACTGTTAACATACCACAAACACAGCTCCTAACATACCACAAACACATTTCTAATTTGTCACAACGACACTCCTAAAATACAACACAAACACACACACACTTCTAACATACACCAAACACACTCCTAACACTACAAACACACTGCTAACATACAATAACCACACTCCTAACATTCCACATACACACTGCTAACATAGCATACAAACACTATTAACATACCACAAACACACTATTAACATAAAACACGCTCCTAACATACGACAATCACACTGCTAACATACAACAAACACACTGCTAGCATACCACAAACACACTCCTAATATTCCACAAACACGCTGTTAACATAGCACAAACACACTCCTAACAAACCACAAACACACTACCAACATAAACCGTACTCCCAACATATCACAAACACAATGCTAACATACAACAGACACACTCCTAACATACCACAAACACAGCACAACTTACCACAAACACACTGTTAACATACCACTAACACACTGCAAAAATACCACAAATACACTTCTAACATACCACAAGCACGTTCCTAACATACCACAGACATAATACTAACGTACCACAAATACACTCGTAATATACCACAACCACGCACCTAACATACCACAAACACACTCCTAATATACCACAAACATGTTCCAAAATACAACAAGCACGCTCCTAACATACCACAAATACAATTTTAACGTACAACAAATACACTCGTAATGTACCACAATCACGCACCTAACATACCACAAACACACTCATAACATACCACAAACACACACATAACATACCACACACTAATCTCCTAACATACCGATATCAGCATCACCAGCATCATGAATCATAAAGTACCATGCTAACTGGCATCAGTGATCATGTCCCTCCAGATCATGCGAGCTCCATTGAATGTTTCCAACCGTGTGCTGACACATTAAAATGTCATATAAAATTTACGGAAAGAGCTGCTGTTGTTCTCTATCTTTCGACAAATCGTTCCAGTTGTTGCATGTTCCAGGTTTTCTTTTCACATAATTAATTAATTAATTCATTCATTCATTCATTCATTCATTCATTCATTCATTCATTAGCATGTCCTTTGCAGAACCTCGCTCCCATCACAACCTTCCGGAAAACCTCATCATCATAAGCAAGATGTCCCGCTTCCTATACACCCATCTGAAGATCATGCGCCACATCCTGCACCCAACTTCTCATTGGCCTTCCTCTTCCTCTCTTCCTAGACATATACCCCTCCATTATTGTTCTCTCCAAACTCTCATGGCGTTTTAAGTGACCACAATATTTAAATTTTCTTTGTTTTATCGTCTTTAATAGCCAACCGTCTTCGACATTCAGTTCTTGAAGTATAGATGCATATTTTTTCTTCATCCAAGATATTGTTAGATCTCGTCTATTCAAAGGCATGTATGCGCTGTTCAGCTTGTTTAGTAAGTGTCCAGGTCTCACAGGCGTATGATGCAATGGGAAAGATTCATGCTCTAAAACCATATAATTTTTGTAGTTCTATCTGTCCCACTCCATAATTTATTTAGTTGTTTTAGTCTTTGATGGGCAATTGATAGTCATCGTTTAATTTCTTTCATTGTGTCACCATTCTTGGCAATCAGTGACCCAAGATATGTGAAATCTTCCACCACCTCCAATTGTTCATCATTAACATATATTTCTTTCTCCATAGTAGTTTTATCTGTATGCATTAATTTTGTTTTTGCTATGTTAAGATATAAGCTGTGATTTCACTGTTCAATTGAGTTGAGGTTATTATGTTTTCTGTACCATTCTGCTTTATGGATGTGGTGGTATTGTCAACACTCCAACACCAACTGTAAAGCTGTGTTCAGAGACGGTGGAAAGAACGAAGACAATGAATTACCTGGGGATAAGGTTTGATCGAAGCCATGCTTATAATGAGCACATAGACCAGGTGATAACAAAGGCCAAGCGGGGTTTGGCTGCGATGCGGGAGATGGCGGCAGCAAACTGTGAGCAGCGCCATCTATGTCTTCTTTACGAAGGGCTGGTCATGTCTGTTTTTGAGTACGCGATGGCAGTCCTGACTCTCAGCCGTAAGCAGATAGAAAGGATGAAAGGATACAGAATGAAGCTATGCGCATTATTCTTGGATGTACAAGAGATACAGCATGCAGGGCGATGCGCTACCTTCTTGATTTTCCAACCATTGAAGACATAATACAAGTTTGAAGAGCACGCGCCTATCTCAGAGTTAACGCAAACACACAACATCTACTGCATAGTGAAATTATGAAGGTTAAGTGCAGCAGGTTAAAAAGAGGACGGTCGTGGATGGGTCAAGCCGAAGACATTCTTCAACAGGTTTGTTCACTTGAGGACTTAGAGCCTGGCGAGGAGTGGGTACAAGTGCCAACAGATTTCTGCACATCCTTTTCAGTTTGCATCCAACTAGATAGAAAATGCAGACAAGAAAATCCGGCTGCTGTGGAGGCTGAAGTACAAGCGTTGATTTTCGAGAATTCTCTAGACGGTAATGCTGTCAACTACACAGACGGGTCGGTCGTCCTACATGTGAGAAGCTCATGGGCCTTTACGGCTCGGGCCGGAGGGAGAATTCTGAAGGAGGACCTCTGGTGCTTTTGTTGAGACCACAAGTAGCCTGACTATGTAAGTCATGGCAGTAAATAAAGCAATAACATGGTGTGGCATAACCGCTAACCACCATTATTCAGTTGACAAGAATGCACGCCAAGAAGAGGGGAAAATATAAAACAATTGACTGTACCAACGCAAACTGAAACCAAACCTTAAAAATTAACGCAACATCAAAACTGAAACTGGAACAAGTGACAGATGACGTCAATTCTGGGAAACATTTCATCAGCCAAGGCACAAGAGATCATTGGATAAAAAGAGACACGTGACAACGCCTCCATTTGAAAACCCGCTTAGAATATGTTAATCGCGCACTCTTTCTGCAAACTGCCTGATGAACAGACGTGAAAGCTAGTGTGACCGATTTTCAAATAGGGACGGCAGAATGTCTAGATCCCAGGTGAGCTTGTTACTCCTTTGATTAAACTGATGACCAGATGTAGCAAGTGCCAAGGAAGGGTATCCAGTGTTTGTAATGTCAATTGAAATGTATTATTATTAATTAAAACCTCTGAAGTGAAATAAAAATGCTCGACGGTAGATTCTGACGACGCAGAGCCGATTCCCGGGCAAACTGACACTCTAATACTCTTTTCGAATACTGCAATCTCTGATATTCTTAAAGATAATTATTAACTTTAAGAAGTGCATAATAACACTACATTCTATTCTGGACAACTGTACGAAGTGATGATTCTACAGCAATCCTGTGCCTTTCATCAGAAACACTGCTAAAAATGCTATCACTATCTACAGCTAAAATGACAGTTCGTGTCTAGAATGAGTGCCTTGTTCTAAAACAGACTTATCTATGTCTATTTTCAATTTAGAAAGCTGAAAGAGAAATCAAATCTTCCCTTTCTGCTTCATCTATTGAATAAATAGGGTTTGATGGAATAAATATTTATATTTGTGTCACAATTTAATTAGATAAGGGCACTTATGAACTGCATTACATCAGAAAAGTTGTGCTTCGCGGAACTCCACCATCAGTAGTTGACTTAACTCATTACTCAACACAACTTAACAAACACAACCACACCACCCAACACTCAACACCACACCAACCAACACTCAACACAACAACAACAGATAATGGGAAAGGAGTTATTATACAAAGAAGAAGAAGAAGTTGGTTAATTGGGAAAACACAGAGAATCATTTAAACACACTACAAACCCAATTGAGTGATAGAAATGTTATAAATGTATGTCATTTATTTACATGCATCTTGACACTTCCTCACTCTTGTCACTGTCTTACTGTACACGTCTCACCGACCCCAGGTCCAATGAGAACTTACATACAGCAGGAACCAGTGATACCAGGAGTACACAGTGTGATAAACTCTGACCACCCCACATTGACCCAACACTAGATTAGAGAAAAGAGGAGGGGAGGGGAACTAGTTCATACTTCAGGAATTTAGGTTTCTTCCGACCTACTTCTAGAATATTGTATTGGGAAGATTGTATATGTTTATGTGAATCTTACACAGTGAAATCTTGGTGGCAACCCATTGGCAACCAATGGGCATCCA
The DNA here is from genome assembly GCA_014155875.1 of Cepaea nemoralis. Lineage (NCBI taxonomy): Eukaryota > Metazoa > Mollusca > Gastropoda > Stylommatophora > Helicidae > Cepaea > Cepaea nemoralis. The sequence goes on along the minus strand of JACEFZ010027516.1, from coordinate 8,365 downwards.
ACTGGCAACCAACTGGCCAACAACCAAACCAGACCACAGAGAGAAAGAGATGAACCGCACTTGAGATGGAGGATGACTTGGCCATGAGCAGAGTATGGGGAAGCCTTCTGAGGAGCTACACGGGCAGACCGGAAGTGGATCCATCAGCCAATGGACCCAGGCCTATACTAATCCCCCAAATCATAAGGTTATCTCTCTCTTAGAAAGAAAACACACAACACTCAGTTTTCAAGAACTGATACCTAAATGTAGATTCATCATCTTCACACTTAGCATTTACAACATTCAAATGTATACTATGTTTTCGCTCTTATTGACATCTCATGCATTGATGCTTGTTTGTTGATGGTCTGTGACATTGGTCCTATATGCATTTTTCTAATTTATCTTGTGCAACCCACAAGAGAAAGTGTATTTACCAAGCCAGAAGACACAGGCCCATTCAATAAATAATTAACTGTCACTGATCTTATGTTGATTGATTAGTTCAACCTATCTGTGATTCACCATGTAATGTGTACATCATGTGGTCAAGATCTATTGTGATTGGTTATGTGTTTAATTGTTTAAAAACAAATTAACTCATGAAGAAATACTAAAAATGGGGAGGAAAGACTAGGTCTATCACTGCTCAACATCCATGCTTTCTTAACATAAATCAGGCTGAGAAATTCTCCAGACTTTCCTCAGATTTGATAAACAAAAGGGGGGCTCAAGAGCTAAAAGAATCCTTGGAGAAGGGGCAGAATTCCCAGTTAGTAATTATTATTCTCACCAGGGCCATAATCTATATCTCCTAGACTAAATTAAATAAGACGAGGCCTGCAGATAACTCGAGGGTCATATTCTGGGGTTATTGAAGACAGAAGAGGATGGGGCCCAACTTCTTTGATTAGAAATGGGGCATGCACCACAGTGATTTCCCACTCCCTTCAGAATATATGACATATTGGGAAGGCTACGTCCTGGATGGTTCCCATAAATAAATTAAACAATTAAATAATACATTGTGTGTAATTAAACGGTTACATAAAACATTGTGTAATTGAACAGTTACATAAAACATTGTATTACATAAAACATTAACACAAATATCTTTAGATGTTGAACATTGTCATTTTCTGATATGATATAACATACATCATGTGGGGTATTGATTGACAGCCACATGATAAGAATGACATTTATAGATAAATAAGAGTAGGTGACTGATCATTTCTTCTGAATAAGGAGGGCATCTTTCAAATAGGTTTATACTTCAGAAAAAGGTGCTCCAGGAGAAATATAGAGTGTGAATCTACTATTCAAACCCTACTTCTCTTCCAGAGAAGGTGTTCTTTTCATGAGAAGTCTGATCTTACAGCATTTCATCAACCACCGGGAAATCTTATCCGGAGGGAAATCTCTGTCTAATTTCAGATTCTTTTCTTTTACTAGGGATTAATTCTGGTTACTTCAATGCCTGCTGCCTTTGGCTTTTCCAGCATTGACAGACAGACATAACATAAAGTGTTTAATATTGTGCATGCTCTGTTGTATACTTGCAGATCAGGGACTGACAAGCTTACGCGGATCAGACCACACTGCATTTATATTTTTTTAGGCAGGGCAAATAAAGCAATAAATTCTAGGCATGGCGGAAACTGCTAAGTTTCGGGCCCAAATAACAGAAACAGGTAGGAATGCGGGTTAGATGACCCTGAGCTAGCTAACTATATTTCAGAGGCATTCGACAAAAGAGAAAGACTGCAAGCGGAATTGGCCCTCAAAGAAAAACAGCTTCAGGCTGAATTAGCGGAGAGGGAAAAACGACTTCAGGCAGAGATAGAGGAGAAAGAGAAACGATTTCAAGCAGAATTGGAGGAGAAAGAGAAACGACTACAGGCTGAAATGGAAGATAAGGAGAGAGAGCGTCAACACCAACTGGAGTTGAAGAGGATGGAGACTGAATTGGAGATCCGGAGACTAGAGAAGGGGAGTGGTCCTACACCCTCAACCTCATCAGGATTGCCAGTGACAGAACCACATCCTCACGTCTCCCACCTTAATTCAGGAGCTATGTCATTTCCGCTGGAACCCTTCAATGAACAGACTGACCACATCGAAGGATTTTTATCACGCTTCGAGGCAATGGCTGTCAGCTGTGGGCTTGAAGAAGGGAGATGGGCGACGAAGTTAGCGCAGGCTTTAAGATCTACCGCGTATGACGTGTTCTCGAGGCTTACTCGTGAGGAACAACAGGAATACGAAACACTCAAAAAGGCACTCTTGAGCCGATTCGAAGTGGACGGGGATTCTTACAAGGCTCGTTTCAAAACCGCAAGGAAAGAACCGGGTGAGAGTTATGCGCAACTAGTTGAAAGACTGAGGTCATACATACAAAGATGGGCTTGCTTAGGAGGATTTGAGGAGAGTTTTGAGGGACTCCGTGAAATGATCATCATTGATCAGATAAAGGGGAAGATGTCGAATGAAATGAAAGCATTCTTAACCCAAAACGGGGCTGACCGCCTAGAAACTATAATCATCCTGGCAGAGAGATTTGAAAAATCTCAGAAGGAGATGGGAGGAAAGGGACGTTCGAACAACACCCCCTCTCAAGATAAAACTCCAAAGCCAAAGGAGGGTGAAAACACTTTAGCCACCAAGAAAAATGGGAAATCCAAGAAAAACACTCAAAACACAGCCCAAACAGCGCCGAAGGAGGAAAAACCATTCTGTACCCATTGCAAAATTAGAGGTCACACATTTCAGAATTGCAGGAAGAAGCCACCTCCACACACAGCGGCCTGTTTGGCCAACCGAAAAGAGAAAAAAAGTGAGCACTGGTGAAACGTCCAAACAGACACCTCATCAAGACACATCATCTCGTATTCCGGTTGTAGAATCCATCTTGCTAAATGGATTCAAAACGACCTGTTTATATGATACTGGATTATCGTATGACTGTGTTGTTTCATCATCCTTAGTTCACCCTGAACAGGTGACAGAGGAAATAGTGGAATTACAGGGACCACTGAAGAGTTCAACAAATATGTCTCTTCCAGTGGCAAAAGTGAACATAGCCTTGCGGTATGTCACTATGAGAATCAAGGCAGCAGTCTTGGGCGATCCAATATATCCTGTAATCCTCGGCTGTAGATTTATCGTTCTAGGAGAACCTGTTCAACTTATGGCGATGGCGACCATGACCACTCGATCCCAGGCGACAAAAACTCCAGAAACAACTACGCCAATCCCTTGAACGGAGGAACTGAAGAGGGCACAAGAGGCCGACAGCACCTTGGAACCCTGCTTCAGAAAACTGCCTAAATCACATTTACCTCTACGTAAAGGTGATCTGTTTATGAAGTCAGCACTTCTTTACAGAAAAGCAGGACGAGCTGGACAAGAGTTTAATCAACTTGTTGTACCAACTCCTTACAGGACTCAGATCTTGGAAATGGGTTATAGTCTACCATTCAGTGGGTATATGGATATCAACACTACTACACAGTGGATTACAACTCACTACTTTTGGCCAGGGATGAACTCAGACATACAACGGTTTGTAAAATCATGCCCACAGTGTCAGAAAGTATCACCAAAACACCGGACACCACCGGAAATGTTGGGTGAATCGCCAATCACTGGAATTCCATTTGAGAAAGTGGCTGTAGACATAGTCGGGCCTCTCTCAGCAACGAAGAGGCGAAACCGATTCATATTAACGCTTGTGGACATAACAACCATGTGGGCCGAAGCGGTTCCTATGCCCAGCTGTGACTCCAAACACGTCGCTGATGCATTATTAGGAATATTCACACGTCTAGGATTCCCACACAGGATCTTGACGGACAACTGTTCACAGTTTCGTGGTAAGCTCATGGAAGAGACCTTCAGACTTTTTCATGCACGCCATATCTTCAGTTCACCATATCACCCTCAGTCAAATGAACTTGTGGAAAGGTGGAACGGTACATTGATTAGTATCCTGCGCAAAATTGCCCAGGAGAAGAGAGAGGATTGGGACTTGTATTTACCCGCAGCTTTATTCGCTTACAGGGAAGTACCCCATCACTCAACAGGTTTTGCTCCAGCCACACTGTTGTTTGGACGACCGATCAAAGGACCACTTGAGGGTTACTTCGAACCTGGACCGATAACATTTCAGATGATACAGTCGTGACTGCATCTACATATGTTGCCGAGTTGAAAAATCGTTTACAACACAGTTAAAAACAAGCGACTGTCAATCTACGTCAAGCCAGACGAAGAATTTCTCGTAATTTCAACCGCAAGGCAAAGGATAAAGAGTTAGAGGTAGGAGAGAAGGTGATGTTGCTGCTTCCAATCAGTCAGAATAAGCTGCAAATCGGATGGAGAGGACCTTATGTAGTGACGGAGAAGATCTCACGTACCAACTACAGAATTTCAGTCAAAGGCAAGATGAAAGTATTTCACATAAACCTCTTGAAGAAGTATCATGAAAGACCCTCAACCACCGAATCTGCACATCTGATGGCCATGAGTGTGGCTACTGAAGTCGAAGAAGGATCAACAATGGGAGTCGAGTACCCACTGCAAGCCAAAGAGACCTTTAAGGATGTGGAAATCAATCCCAACTTAAAAAAGGATCAGCAAAAGCAGATTAGAGAACTTATGGCAAAGTATGCAGAAGTACTTACTGATAAGCCAGGAAAAACTTATGTGGAGGAATTTGACATGAAGTTAAATGACACAGTGCCTGTGCGAGTCAAGACTTACCCAGTTCCTTATGCAAAGCAGAAGACTTTAGAGGAAGAAATACAACAGCTGCTCACCGCAGGGATAATCTCACCATCTGAATCACCTTAAAGTGCTAGCGTCGTCTTATTGAGAAAGCGAAGTGGAGAAGATAGATTGTGCATCGATTATCGACACCTCAATGCCATTACTGAATTCCAAGCAGAACCTCTGCCTGATCAGAATAAACTCTTCACAGCACTCAACCGAGCTAAGTACTTTACTAGGATTGATCTCAGTAAGGGATATTACTAGATTCCTGTAAAACCGGAAGTTAGACCATAGTTAGCTTTCAGCACGCCTGGAGGACACTATGAGTTCAACGTTCTTCCATTCGGATTAAGTAATGCTCCCAGCGTTTTTACACGTATGATGAGAAAATTACTTGACCCACTACAGCATCCAGACATCAGTCACATCATGGATGACATCCTGATCGCAACTGAAACATTTGAAGAGCATGTAGAAACACTGCATCTTTTGTTCAGGCGCCTCAGAGAAACTGGATTGTCAGCTAGACCAAAGAAGTGTCAAATAGGATTCCAAGAATTGGACTTTCTAGGTCATCAGATATCTCATGGACTGATAACTCCACAAGAGGGAAATGTCTACAAACTCCAGAGAGCATCTGGTCCAGAAACAAAGAAGGATGTAAGATCATTTGTATCCTTATGTGGATTCTATCAAAGATACATCAAGGACTTCAACACTCTGTCAGCACCTTTAACGGATCTTACCAAAAAGGGGAAACCAGAGAAAGTCACTTGGTCAGCTGCTGTGAGAGAGCTTTCACAGCACTAAAGCAGGCATTAACTGCTCATCCAGTCTTACATCTACCAGACCTCGACCAACCATTCGTGCTGCGCACCGATGCCAGTAACATAGGAATTGAGGCAACGTTGTTGCAGAGAAAGGGAGATGTACACTCAGAGCTATTCCCTGTAGCCTATGCTAGCAGGAAATTAAATGCAGCAGAGAGAAATTACAGTACTATCGAGAGAGAATGTCTTGCGCTCGTATGGAGTGTACAGAAATTTCAGGCATACCTATATGGCAAACACTTCACAGTACAATGTGACCATCATCCACTCATGTTTCTCGCAGCATCTAAGACTCTGAATGCCCGACTTATGATGTGGTCGCTGCTTCTTCAACCTTACTCGTTCCAGGTTGAATACGTTCCTGGGAAAATGAATGTGGGAGCGGACTTCCTGAGTCGACACCCAGTGCCTGATGAACCAGGTCAATCCGATGCAAAAGAGAATACAAGGGAGGAAACCACGGGAACAGCTTGATAACTGAAAATGTTGGAAACATAATTCCATACCGTAGAACAATCTGGAGTGGGGGCCATGTGGCATAACCGCTAACCACCATTATTCAGTTGACAAGAATGCACGCCAAGAAGAGGGGAAAATAGAAAACAATTTACTGTACCAACGCAAACTGAAACCAAACCTTACAAATTAACGTAACATCAAAACTGAAACTGGAACAAGTGACAGATGAAGTCAATTCTGGGAAACATTTCATCAGCCAAGGCACAAGAGATCATTGGATAAAAAGAGACACGTGACAACGCCTCCATTTGAAAACCGCGCACTCTTTCTGCAAACTGCCTGATGAACAGACGTGAAAGCTAGTGTGACCGATTTTCAAATAGGGACGGCAGAATGTCTAGATCCCAGGTGAGCTTCTTACTCCTTTGATTAAACTGATGACCAGATGTAGCAAGTGCCAAGGAAGGGTATGCAGTGTGTGTAATGTCAATTGAAATGTATTATTATTAATTAAAACCTCTGAAGTGAAAAAAAAACATTCTCGACGGTAGATTCTGACGACGCAGAGCCGATTCCATGGGCAAACTGACACTCTAATACTCTTTTCGAATACTGCAATCTCTGATATTCTTAAAGATAATTATTAACTTTAAGAAGTGCATAATAATACTACATTCTATTCTGGACAACTGTACGAAGTGATGATTCTAAAGCAACCCTGTGCCTTTCATCAGAAACACTGCTAAAAATGCTATCACTATCTACTGCTAAAATGACAGTTCGTGTACTAGAATGAGTGCCTTGTTATAAAACAGACTTATCTATGTCTATTTTCAATTTAGAAAGCTGAAAGAGAAATCAAATCTTCCCTTTCTGCTTCATCTATTGAATAAATAGGGGTTGATGGAATAAATATTTATATTTGTGTCACAATTTAATTAGATAAGGGCACTAATGAACTGCATTACATCAGAAAAGTTGTGCTTCGCGGAACTCCACCATCAGAAGTGAACTTAACTCATTACTCAACATAACTTAAAAACACAACCCACAACACCCAACACTCAACACCACACCAACCAACACTCAACACAACAACAACAGATAATGGGAAAGGAGTTATTATACAACGAAGAAGAAGAAGTTGGTTAATTGGGAAAACACGGAGAATCATTTAAACACACTACAAATCCAATTGAGTGATAGAAATGTTATAAATGTATGTCATTTATTTACATGCATCTTGACACTTCCTCACTCTTGTCATTGTCTTACTGTACACGTCTCACCGACCCCAGGTCCAATGAGAATTTACATACAGCAGGAACCAGTGATACCAGGAGTACACAGTGTGATAAACTCTGACCACCCCACATTGACCCAACACTAGATTAGAGAAAAGAGGAGAGGAGGGGAACTAGTTCCTACTTCAGAAATTTAGGTTCTTCCGACCTACTTCTAGAATATTGTATTGGGAAGATTGTATATGTTTATGTGAAGCTTACACAGTGAAATCTTGGTGGCAACCCATTGGCAACCAATGGGCATCCAACTGGCAACCAACTGGCCAACAACCAATCCAGACCACATAGAGAAAGAGATGACCCGCACTTGAGATGGAGGATGACTTGGCCATGAGCAGAGTATGGGGAGGCCTTCTGAGGAGCTGCACAGGCAGACCGGAAGTGGATCCATCAGTCAATGGACCCAGGCCTATCCTAATCCCCCAAATCATAAGGTTATCTCTCTCTTAGAAAGAAAACACACAACACTCAGTTTTCAAGAACTGATACCTAAATGTAGATTCATCATCTGCACACTTAGCATGTACAACATTCAAATGTATACCATGTTTTCACTCTTATTGACATCTCATGTATTGATGGTTGTTTGTCGATGGTCTGTGACATTGGTCCTATATGCATTTTTCTAATTTATCTTGTGCAACCCACAAGAGAAGGTGTATTTACCAGGCCAGAAGACACAGGCCCATTCAATAAATAATTAACTGTCACTGATCTTATGTTGATTGATTAGTTCAACCTATCTGTGATTCACCATGTAATGTGTACATCATGTGGTCAAGGTCTATTGTGATTGGTTATGTGTTTAATTGTTTAATAACAAATTAACTCATGAAGAAATACTAAAAAGGGGGAGGAAAGACTGGGTCTATCAACTGCTCAACATCCATGCTTTCTTAACATAAATCAGGCTGAGAAAATTCTCCAGACTTTCCTCAGATTTGATAAACAAAAGAGGGGCTCAAGAGCTAAAAGAATCCTTGGAGAAGGGGCAGATTCCGGTTTAGGTTTAATTTT